>CABFOW010007250.1:0-25427 GCA_902141385.1 Timema californicum | reverse complement strand
AATCTGTGCCGGGACCGAGGATTGAAGCCCGGCCGCCAGCACAGAAGTCTGACACCTTACCCCTAGACCACCAGGTCACCGATATTGGAAAAAATTATGAACACAAGAGGAAATAGAAATATAATATAAGAGAGAAATAGTAACTAAAAGTTAAAATTCTTCCTTATAATATATTCATAACAACATTCATACATTCAGTTAAGTGGTAAATTACTGGTCTGGGGTCTGATTGGTAAGATCATACTATAGTTATAATTAGTTCTGAGCTACCAATAAGCAATATTAGAACTTTAAAACAAATTTCAATTGAAAAAGTGTTGTTTTTTTTCTCTATTTTTTTTTATGGATTTCAGTTTTAAATCTGATATTTTCTCGAATCTTTGATTATTAAATGTTCTTAAGGATTCGAAGATCATATACCTAACTATAACGTGTAACATCATGTGACTATCACAACATGTTATTTAATTATTTTAATTAGTGCAATCAGTCAAGGTAGGCTAGGTACACAAGAAGAGACATTAAACCAAGTCTTGTCCACCCTTGACTCGGTAGATGCTACGTACTCTGACAAACCAGTCCTCGTTCGATTGGCCACATGAAGAACGAAGTACAGATCTCGCAAGCGGTCGGAATGTTGATGATAGTCAGCAGGAAGGTGTGGCCGGCGTACAATATCGCGTCGTCCGCCTTGCGTTTTTTGTCCTTCTTGCGCTTTGCCTTGCTTGGTTTTTCCTCCACACGCGCTGTAGCCATGAACTCGTTCATGAACCCCCGGAAAGCGTTCACCCCCATCGTGACGGGGAAGTCCTCGCGAGTCTGCTCCTTGGTGCGGACAGTCTGCAGGGCCTGTGGGAACGAATCGTCATCAGATCTCGAGCCGCAATACTTGAATTAAAGATTATTTTACATCCCCGTGGATGTGATTGTGAAGCTTGATAAACTTTAAATTTACTTTGAAAAAAATAAAAGAAATGTCAGATTTAACTTCATTCTGAAAGAAAATTAAAGTCTAGACAGTTACAAAGCTTCAGCAATAAAAATATTGGAAGCTACTCCTAAAATAATGTTTTTTTTTTATTTAGCACCGCGTCTTACTACCCGTTCGGGTTATACGCTTTTAAGTACTAATTACTCTAATGGATTAGGAATTGGGAAGGTTGAGTTAGAGGAAATGAACCCGCATTTGCGTGGAGGGAGAGTGGAAAACCATTTAGGAAAAACCACCCCCAGTTCACCCGACCGAGATTCGAACCTCGATTTCCCCGTCCTCAGCAGTCGAGCTCATCACGACTAGCGCGTTAGCCGACTACGCCACCGAGGCGGGTCCTAAAATACTAAATTTATGTTTAATTATAGATTTTCTGAGTTGTTTTGTTCGTTAATTTTCTTTTTGTTACTGCGTCCGACTATCCATTTGGGTTGTATGCCTATGTAATAATAACAACAATGTTAAGGGTGAGAAAGATTGAATGTTGAGGAAGTGTACCTTCATATGCAAGTAGATAGAATGGAAAGCCATTTAGGAAAAACCACCCAACCAGTAGTTGAACCCTGATCTTCTTGTTATCTGCAGTCCAGTCTTTTGTGAAATATTTGGATCAGATGTTGTGATAACTTGATTTATCTATTTATGATTAAATATTACAAACCATTCTGCGATAAAATATATCAATGATTTTACTATACAAAGATGAATAAATAATAAAGGTGTGTGAAGCTTTGAAAACTTAAAGACTTCAATTCAAAAGTAGTAACCCACTTCGGTGGTCACATGGTCTAAGGCGCTACTCTCGCCAGTGGACTAGACTGCCAATGACGGGGAGCTTATGTTCATATCTCGATCAGGTTTTTCTCAATGACATGCTAGACAAATAACTCACATAAACAAAGTTGGCGATGAGATCCTTGTACTTTATGTTGACGGCGTCAGACTTGCTGATGATACTGTAGGTGGCCACCAGGTTGTCCTTGAACTCCTTGAGTGCTGCCTTGAACACTCGGTCCACCTCGCTGGGCTTCTTGCCTTCCTCCGCCTCGATCATGTAGATCTGTCGACAACATCAGTGGCCGATACAGGCGGTAAGTTACTCAGTGGCCGATACAGGCGGTAAGTCACTCATTTGCTGGCATGTCCCAAGCAAACCACTCAGAGATATCTCTCTAACAGCAGCGAGTCTTGCCACAAACAGTAGACATGAATTTGAAAAGTAACGCTTTCTTGATTTTGTTTTTTTGCCGATTTTATAGGGGTGTGCAAAGCTTTGACTTGACTAATAAAAAAAAAATTACCCTTATAAAGAATTCTGTGTTCAACAAATACAAATGTTTGCCAATAAAAACATAAGAGACAGTTAAAATTCTCATTTATGTTAAAATACATTCTTAGCTGTTATGTACAAAACCAAATAAAATTAATATGCAAATTTTTGGAAGTAAATGGATTGCATGTTGTGATGATAACTTGATTTATCAGAATAAAACTAAATATTACAAACAATTGTGCATTAAAACATTTTACAAGTAATTTTAGTACATACAATTATTTAAGTAACCAAAATATTTTTTTTTCAAGCATAAAACAACACACAAAACATATTCAAAGTGTGATTCAACTTATAGATTCTTTAATTTATCCGATTCAAGTTTTCTTCGGATTGAAAAAGTGATCCTTGCACACCCCTAAAGTGTGTTCTACTAGATAGACACAAAGCCAAGATAGTCCCTTGTGCACACCTTTCTCGTGATGAAGTCCTGCATGGCCTGCAGCTCCTTAGCGTCGCTGATGATGTCGTCCGTGCGGTCGGTAAACTGGGAGGTGCCGGTCAGACTGAACTTGCCGCTCACCGGGGGTTTGGTCGGCAGCGGCGTTCCACTCCCAAGATCGTAATGTGTGCGGGAGGGCTTGCGGTGTTTCCGTCGCCCTGGTTTGCCCCCTCCCGGGCCTTGATTGTACACACACGGCATCTCCTTTACGCCGCCGTTCTGGATACACTTTGTGTGGAACAGTTGCTTACAGTCTGCGGATAGCAACATCGACAGACACACAATATTATGATAAGAATATCAACTATCACCCAAATCATCAACGGTTCCCATTCTGTGGTCAGTTTTTTATCCACGTCATATATTTTCCACCGCCGGCTTGCTAGGCCTGTCATAGCTTTATGTGTCTTTTTAATCTAAAAGAAGAATACGACAGGCACAACAGTCAGTCCCCCGCCATTAATTTATCAATGTGAAAGGGAAACTTTTATTTTCACACATGGTACATTTTTTCGGCCATACCGGGAATCAAATCCAGGACCCTTGGATTATTGTAACAGGTACTATTTATGGTAATATTTTAAAGATTGAATTTAGGAGAAGTGTAGCCACATTTGTGTGGGAAAAGAGAGTGAAAAACAAGCTAGGGGAAAACCAGCCTTATTACACCCAACCGGGATTCGAACCCTCATATACCCATTGTCAACAATCCAGTCTATTGCGAGAGTGACTGCTAAGACCATTTTAAACAATACATTAATAAATTGTAGCTTCATCAGATCTTAAAGACACAGCCGACTGTTATAAACATGAACCTTAGAGATATTTTAATTTGTTGTTTTAACTAGCTTTTATAACACTTCATTCTATTTAAGAAATTAAATTAATTTTGTGAACCGATCGATTAAACCCCAAAGGATTATTGAAATCGATTATTATTTTGAAAGTCATATACCATATTGAATTCGATACCTTAGCTCAGTAGAGAGCATGTTTTTCTACTGAGCTAAGGGTCCCAGGTTCAATTACCGGCATGGCCAAAAATGTATCTTTGATGAAATGTGGGTTGACCTTTCACAGTGATGAATTAACAGCTGGGGACTGGCTGTTGTGCCTGTCCTAGTCTTAAGTTATTTGTAAGACAAATGAAGCTACAGGCCTAGCAAGTTGGTAGCAGAAAATATGTCTTGAATAAAAAACTGACTCAAGCTGGAAACAGTAATGAATATTAAAAAAAAGGAGTCACATTTTAAAATAATTTGAACGGGTGGGTGTATGGTCTTTGTGTCGGAGAACTGACCTGAACACTTGTGACCTTGAGTGACAATGGCATCCATGGGTTGGTCACAGTACACACACCTGTCATCCTTGGTGAACCTGCACACAATAATCATCATCATTATCATGACAAACCCTCAACAGATCGTAGGTATGAGCTAGTTACAATCAAACACGTCACGAACGCTTGTTTATCATGACAAACCCTCAATAGATCGTAGGTATGAGCTAGTTACAATCAAACATGTGACGGGCGCTTGTTTATCATGACAAACCCTCAACAGGTCGTAGGTATGAGCTAGTTACAATCAAACACATCACGAGCGCTTATTTATCATGACAAACCCTCAACAGATCGTAGGGATTAGCTAGTTACAATCAAACACATCACGAGCGCTTGTTTATCATGACAAACCCTCAACAGATCGTAGGTATGAGCTAGTTACAATCAAACATGTGACGGGCGCTTGTTTATCATGACAAACCCTCAACAGGTCTTAGGTATGAGCTAGTTACAATCAAACACGTGACGAGCGCTTGTTTATCATGACAAACCCTCAACAGATCTTAGGGATGAGCTAGTTACAATCAAACACGTCACGAGCGCTTGTTTATCATGACAAACCCTCAATAGATCGTAGGGATGAGCTAGTTACAATCAAACACGTGACGAGCGCTTGTTTATCATGACAAACCCTCAACAGATCCTAGGGATGAGCTAGTTACAATCAAACACGTGACGAGCGCTTGTTCACCTGGTGATTTTCCTGAACCTGTGGCCTGCGATAGTGAACATCGTGCTCCCCTTCCATTCGAGGAGATCCGACGCTTTGTCGGGCTCTGGCACCAGCTTCATGGTGGCGGGATCGCTGAAACACAATCAGCAATCAGTGGCAGGTGAGTAGGCAGTACCGTTATACACTTCTGAGTAATCGAGTTATTTCAGAGTCAAGCTTAAACGCAATACATTAGAGTTGGGAAAATACTGCCATTAACACACACAATCGCTAGCATAGCAGCCAGACAAGTAGAGAAGAGTGTCTACCAGTAGACACAACAAGAGTTCGGACTAGAGCTAGCTAGATACTCAAGTACCCTGAGAACCCTAATAGGCCTCATGGTATAGATATCACTGGTTAGTACCCTGAGAACCCTAATAGGCCTCGTGGTATAGATATCACTGGTATCGAGGGATTTTTCTCGAAAGAGGAATAATTTCCATGGTCACCAGAGTTTGGATAATTGGGCTTAAGTTAGGTTAAGATCTTCATTGGCTCTCTCTACCTTGTCATATTCACTATCATCTTGTCAGGACAAGGAAAGAGCCTCCCCGGAAAGGGTGTACTATTAGTATATTCGAGCATCCCCCGGGCAAACGGTACATTGAGGTAGCCCAGGCACGCCCTCATCACAAGACTGTACCTGTTGCGTCTCTTGAGGTCCAGGGAGGTGATACCCCCGCTGCGACTCCTCTTGGTGGTGATGTGGTGGATGGGGAGCTTCGACTTGGGGTAGGTCATCTCAACATGAGGCGACACAGGGGACCAAGCCTCCTCCTGGGAGGACAGCCGCCCGCTGTACGAGCTTTCGCTGCCGTCGCTGGAGCGGGGCTCTTTGCGTGTCCCCCACAGGGCGGTGCGGCTGACGTCACTACCCGAGGGAGGCAGGCCCGTCTCCCTGATGGTGTCCAGGAGGAGCGCAGAGCCCGCAGAGTCCACAGAGTTATATGTACTCCCTCCGGAGACTTCGGAGTCTCCCATGCTTCGACAAACCTGCAGTGAGCGATCAGAGGGTTGGAATTAGGGGTGAGCATTCACAGTATCAGTTTAGGATTGAGACCCCCGCCAATCCTAAAGGATATGAGAGATTCAAAGATTCAACACTCAAATCCTTACAAAAAATATTTTTTTAACATGTTTTAAATTTAAATTTATTTTAAAGCTTTAATGCAGCCTTTTGACGGTTCTGAACCAACATAATTATAGAACTAAATCAACAACCAGATCCCAGACCAGTAATTTAACACATGATTATAATAATGGTTTTTAACATTTACTATTTTTATTTTCTATTATATTTCTATTTCTTATGAGGGTCATAATTTTTTTTCACAATTCAAAATCGTAAAATAGTATATTCAACTAAAGTCGCATATCGGTCTATCGAACTTGACCTATTCAAACCTTCATTTACTAAGAATTGGGTTGGCATTTTTTAAGCTTTTAAGTGTCAACATTACAAAAACTTCAAAGTCGATTAACCTTTTAAATTTAATTTCTTTTTATCACCCCAAGAATAATTAAAATAGTAATGAAATAAAAGACACCCGGGATGACACGAGGGTGAGGGTGTTTCAACATCCCCTTTAGTAAAATTTTATTTCAAAACTTCTTATGAGATTACCTCACATAAAAAGTAATATAAAAAAGCATCACAGAATAAAAATGAAGGACTCACTTTCTGCCGGCGTGCGGCCCGGACCGGAACCTCCCATCCCGCGTCTTGGCTCATACTGCTCTTAAGAGGGGGCAGCCTCCCTTTCTCCCCTATCACCCCGTCCCTGCGGGTGACCAGCCTGTTAGTTGCCTCCGCCATGGCGGGGCGGCTCATCTCACTCACGTTGGCAGATCTCGTCACCGTCACCTTCGTGGTGACAGCACTCGGAGCAGGGCTGAGCAGGAGACAGTCCAGGGATTATTATTATGAAGTTATATTATTATTATTAGCACCGCGTCTTACTACCCGTTCNTTATTATTATTATTATTATTATTATTATTATTATTATTATTATTATTATTAGCACCGCGTCTTACTACCCGTTCGGGTTATACGCACTTACGCTAATGTGTAATGGTAGGGTGATTGTGAGATGAAATGGAGGACCTACAGTTTAACGTGGAATCCGAACCACGGTGGAGGCCTGGCATTCCCCACATTCCCAAGATGTCTTGTCAGAGGTGAAGGAAGGGTTTGGTAATCAGATAAATCTGTGCCGGGACCGAGGATTGAACCCCGGACCCCTAGCACAGAAGTCTGACACCTTACCCCTAGACCGCCAGGTCACCATGAAGTTATATTAAAAACTCTTCCATCCCTTACTAAATAGAATAATGTGTCGGGGATGAGGAAGGTTGAATTTAGAGGGAATGTACACACATTTGCCCAGAGGGAGAGTGGAAACACCCAGTACAAACAACCTGGATTTGAGCCCCTGTCTCGTCATCAGCAGTCTAGTACATTGCGAGAGTGATGCCTTAGACCATGCGGCCACTGAAGAAGTGACTTTCTTAATCAAAAAGAATGTTTCACCCTCAAAAAGTGTAATGACAGGAATTTTTCAATTCAAGTCAATATAAGAAAGCAAATTGATTAGTTTTAGGAATAGTTGATAGATTCGACTGTGCTCCGAGTGACAAGTGTGACCTTACAGGGCGGTGTTGGGGAAGTCGGGCAGCAGGTCCTGGCGTCGTCTCCACACCAGTGTGTCTGTTGCGAGTGGCACTCTGCTGTAAGGAAGCGTGTCTGTGACAGGGTCCTCTGGTTCTCCGTCACTCTGCGCCAGAGACGAGTTGCTCACTTCCCACTTGTCCCGGGTCTTGACCGCGCCTGGATGTCACACAACAGATGTTTAGTGCAAGTGCTCACCAGCTGCGAGAACTCTTTAACAACGAGGATACTTATCGCAACATTAACTGTTGGACACTAAACACATTTTGTTTAAAAATACGGGAATTCATTTGTGAACTTGGAGCTTCGCATCTCGTTTAGTGCAGTTAATCCAAAAATACATAAGAACACTCGCATGGCTCCGTTATGGTGTGAACAGAGTGTACAAGTGAGTGAAGACTGACCTATGAGAGCTTGTATCTGTCTCTTGGCCTTGTGCAAGGTATCACGCACGGGTGCGCTCGTCTGAGAGTCCGTACTCCTCTGAGACTCAATGCTCTTTCAAGGAGGTGAGAGAGTCACTGCTACCTTTCCTCTCAGTGACAGACAGAAAGCTCGACTCTGGAACATAACAGATCAACTGTAACTAGACTTGTACCGTCAGACACATGTCTGTCGCTCACTTGTACCGTCTGACACGTGTATGTCGCTTACTTGTACCGTCTGACACGAGTCTGTCACTTACTTGTACCACCTGACACACGTCTATGTCTCTTACTTGTACTGTCTAACACATGTCTGTCTCTTACTTGTACCACCTGACACGTGTCTGTCTCTTACTTGTACCACCTGGCACGTGTCTGTCTCTTACTTGTACCACCTGACACGTGTCTGTCTCTTACTTGTACCGTCAGACACGTGTCTGTCTCTTACTTGTACTGTCTGACACGCGTCTGTCTCTTACTTGTACCGTCAGACACATGTCTGTCTCTTGTACCATCAGACACATGTCTGTCTCTTACTTGTACTGTCTGACCCGAGTCTGTCGCTTACTTGTATCGTCTGACATGTGTCTGTCACTCACCTGTTTAGCCTGACACGAGTCTGTCGCTTACTTGTATCGTCTGACATGTGTCTGTCACTCACCTGTATAGCCTGACACGAGTCTGTCGCTTACTTGTACTGTCTGACACGTGTCTGTCTCTTACTTGTAACACCTGACACGTGTCTGTCACTTACTTGTACCACCTGACACGTGTCTGTCACTTACTTGTACTGTCTGTCTCTTACTTGTACCACCTGACACATGTCTTGTCTCTTACTTGTACCACCTGACACATGTCTGTCTCTTACTTGTACCGTCTGACACGTGTCTGTCTCTTAGTTGTACCGCCCTGACAGGTGTAGCTCACCTGTTGTCTCTCTGACTCGTTCCTCTTGATATGTGCTTTGATTAAGCTCCGTCTTAATGGCTTTGGTCCTCTTCACCGACATCTTCTTCTTGGAATGTTTCTCAATCACCAATGGATCATCAGTCTCTTGCTTCGCTCTGAAATACAAATAACCAATGAACACACGTGGTTTGCTGGCTCAAATTATATCTCCACAGACATAAGATTTCTTTCAGCACCGTGACTTACAACCAAATGGTTTTCTACTCTTCCTCCATGCAAATGCGGGTAAAGGTAACCTTCCTTATCTCTAAAACTAGTAGCTTAATTAGCACATAAGCGTCTAACCCAAATGGGTAGTAAGACATGGTGCAATATAGAGAAAATGAGAAGCTTAATTCAATTTAACACTTAAATTGCAAAAAAAAAAAAGATTAATTATTATTCCCCATGTCACTTTCTAGGATACCTACTATGAATAAATAAATAATAAATAAGGTACACAGATATAATCTTAAACAAGATATTGAATCTATTCGAGAAGATGGAACCTACCTGGTAGTTTTCCTGTCACCAACAGTGATTGGTCGATATTCATTCCTCGTAACCTGATTGGCGCGTCGCGGAGGCACCGGTTCAGTCTCACTATCTTCTTGAATTCCACTGCTCCTGCCGTAAAACAGTTTTATCTTTAGCACCGCGTCTTACTACCCGTCCAGATCATGCGCTTATGTACTAATTACGCGGATGTGTTAGGAATGAGGAGGGTTGAATTTAGAAGTAGTGTACTCGCAAGTGTGTGTGAAACCATTTAGGAAATACCACCTCTAGTACACTCGGTCGATCTCCCATTGTCGGCAGTCCCACGGGAACGAATGATCAAACCATACAATGATAAAAAGAACGTAAGCCGGTAAAGATGGTGTCCTTGTGTTTGCACCCCTCGGCTGAACATTAAGATCCAAACAAGTGGGCGATGGCACAAGTGACCACTTGACAGAAGGGGAAACTAAAGGTGTGATATTGGTGGTTGACTCACTCCTCAGAGTCCTGCGTGTCGTGATCCTCAGCAAACTTCTCGTCCAGTTCCTCCTGACTTGACTCCTTGGACATGAACGCTTCATCCGTGCTCTGGCCCGAGTGTGCATCCACCCTCTGCTGCGCCTGGCCAACACACCACAACTGAGGTTACAACAATCACACCCGAGGTTACAACACATCACACCCGAGGTTACAGCACATCACACCCGAGGTTACAGCACATCACACCCAAGGTTACAACACATCACACCCAAGGTTACAACACATCACACTCCAGGTTACAACACATCACACTCCAGGTTACAACACATCACACCCGAGGTTACAACGCATCACACCCAAGATTACAACAATCACACCCAAGGTTACAACACATCACACCCAAGGTTACAACACATCACAGCATCACACCCGATGTTACAACGCATCACACCCGAAGCTACAACGCACTAAACCCGAGGTTACAACGCATCAAACCCGAGGTTACAACGCATCAAACCCGAGGTTAAAACGCATCGCACCCGAGGTTACAACAAATCGCACCCGAGGTTATAACGCATCACACCCGAGGTTACAACGCATCACACCCAAGGTTACAACGCGTCACACCCGAGGCTACAGCGCGTCACACCCGAGGTTACAACGCATCACACCCGAGGCTACAACGCATCACACCCGAGGCTACAACGCATCGCACCCGAGGCTACAACGCATTCGCACCCGAGATTACAACTCATCACACCCGAGGTTACAACGCATCACACCCGAGGTTACAACACATCACACCCAAGGTTACAACTTATCACACCCGAGGTTAACCCACATCACACCCGAGGTTACAACTTATCACACCCGAGGTTAACCCACATCACAACCTAGGTTACAACACATCACACCCGGGGTTACAACACATCGCACCCGAGGTTACAACGCATCGCACCCCAGGTTAACCCACATCACACCCGGGGTTACAACACATCACACTCCAGATTACAACACCTCACACTCGAGGCTACAGCGTACCAAACCCGAGGTTACAACGCATCGCACCCGAGGTTACAACGCATCACACCCGAGGTTACAACGCGTCACACCCGAGGTTACAAAAGTCACACCCGAGGTTACAACGCATCACACTCGAGGCTACAACGCATCACACCCGAGGTTACAACGCGTCACACCCGAGGTTACAACGCATCACACCCGAGGTTACAACACGTTCACACCCGAGGTTACAACGCATCACACCCGAGGTTACAACGCATCACACCCGAGGCTACAACGCATCACACCCGAGGTTACAACTTATCACACCCGAGGTTACAACGCATCACACCCGAGGTTACAACGCATCACACCGGAGGCTACAACGCATCACACCCGCGGTTAACACGCATCACACCCGAGGCTACAACGCATCACACCCGCGGTTAACACGCATCACACCCGAGGCTACAACGCATCACACCCGAGGTTACAACGCATCACACCCGAGGCTACAGCGCATCACACCCGAGGTTACAACACATCACACCCAAGGTTACAACAATCATACCCACAGTTGTTGTTGCCTAGAAGCTCCTTTGCTCTATACTTGAGGGCACGAGAGAGTACAATTTCAGCACAGAGTTGTCTTGAGCCACACGATAATCTCATATTCTTGCTCCTAAACACTTACCCTTTCACTGCCTAGCCTAAGTGTAGAAGCCTTATTTTCTGATCCCACTATCATTTTTACTGAACATTCATTAAAGTCTTTATTATTTGTGAGACATTGTTTGCAATAAACCGGGTGCGACACCAAACATCAAACTCACCTCATGCTGCCCACTCCGCAACTGCCTGAGTTTGCGCCTGGCGAGGAACCCACGGGCGTGCGCCTGAAACATCAGCGCCCCTCTCGTCAACCTTGTGTACCATGTCCTGGCCTTGTAGCCTCGCCACACACCCTGGATGTGGAGCACGGCTGCCAACTGAGCCCTGATCTGCGCCACACTTCTTTGGGCCAACACTGCTCGCCACGACGCCTTAAACAAACAAGATGGCGCTGAAACCCGCTCCTGTGGCGCATAGTACGAGGTTTCATTATCGCAATAGACTGAATGGCCGATGACAGGGAGATCAGGGTTCGAATCTCGTTAGGATGTAATAAGGATGGTGTTCCACTTTCCCTTCACACTTATGGGGGTACAATTCCTCAGCTCTATCCCGTTAGCGTAGTTAGTACATACACGTAAAGACGCGGTGCTAAAGTCAAGAAGTGACGTCAGAGCAGTCCAATTACGACTACACTACTAGCCCACCACACTTTCTTTTGACTACAAATCCATTCACACTAGAGTGACACTAATTACACTACTGGCCCACTCAGCTTCGTTCTTGCAAACGGGCCTTAAATTTGAATCAGTAAACAAAGGCTCAGATAAAATTTGGGGTCTTGTAATAGCACAGTCCTACTAATTTCAACAATCATTGTACTACTATCCCCAGAGATAGTTTTATCATCTGAGAAATTGGTTGAGAATAGTTTAGAAGCTGCAATAAAAGTTTTTCCTTATTGATCTGTAAATAAGCCACTCCCCACCCTAAAAATTACGATCTCTGTGAAAGTATATAAATACACCATATTTCCTTCTTTTACTTTACTTTAAATCCATTACTGTTCCCAGTGTGTGGCCAGTTTTTTGTTCAAGCCATATATTTCCCACTACCGGCTAGCTAGACTTTATAATCTAATTCAATACTAGGACGGGCGCAATATCTAGTCCCCAGCCGTTAATTCATCACCGAGAAATTTCACCAATGATAGATTTTTCAGCCATGCCAAGAATCAAACTTGGGACCCTCAGCTCAGAGGACAGACTAAGCTGTCAGAACCTTTTTCTTTCTATATTCCTCAACGCTAGTTGTTTTTTTACATATCTTGTTACTTGTTTCGGTCCGTTACTCAAGTTTAGAACTCACCGGATGAGAGAATACACGGGGGACAAGCGTTTCTAGGCCATCCGGCGCGGGCGTACCTGTATCGTGATGGCGGCTTCTCTCCAGCGCAAGAACCTCTTCCTCTCCAAAATGGCGCGGGCCCAGCGCTGGATGGTAACGATGCTGGCCATGATCTGCTGGTGAAGTCTGAAGTCCAACTTCACCTTCTCAGACTCCCGTAGGAAGATCTTACTGGAGCCCAACTGATAGTTGTCCCGGTTCAATTGTAGGGTCAGAAGGAAGTCCCGCACGTCAGCCTGGGAACTGAAGTACAGACCAAGTGCGCTTGTTTAGACCAACATGTCTAAGTGCCCTTGGACTAACCAAGATGTGTCTAAGTGCCCTCGGACTAACCAAGATGTGTCTAAGTGCCCTCGGACTAACCAAGATGTGTCTAAGTGCCCTTGGACTAACCAATACGCAGTTTAGTTGAATGAACATGTCATATCAAATTAAGAGATTGTAATATTTTCCACGTCACCAAACATGTACTGTGTGAAGGGCTGGAACAAAATGAAACGACTCACCTGACGAGTCCCTTGGGTAGAAGAATGCGGTACAGTTGAATGAACTCATCGTAGGTGAGTCGAACGTTGTAGCCAGCTTGTCTTATCCTCACTGTCTCCAGCATGCCTGTGTACCGCAACTGGCGCTGTACCGTGTCCTCGTCAAACTCGTTGGATATCTGCACCAGACATATTATAGACATCATTTGACAGGTGGACTTTGTGTGATCCAATCGTGAGATATCTGTATAGGAGACGAGCTACGGAACAGGAGAGGAGCTACGGAACAGGAGAGGAGCTACGGAACAAGAGATGAGCTACGGAACAGGAGAGGAGCTACGGAACAGGAGAGGAGCTACGGAACAGGAGAGGAGCTACGGAACGAGAGGAGCTACGGAACAGGAGAGGAGCTACGGAACAGGAGAGGAGCTACGGAACAGGAGAGGAGCTACGGAACACGAGACGAGCTATGGAACAGGAGAGGAGCTACGGAACACGAGACGAGCTATGGAACAGGAGACGAGCTAGGCACACAACTTGCCTTGTTTCCGTTGCTCTTGATGCAGCGAATGAAGAAGGGGTTGGCCTGGTTGAGCGTGTCCATGAGCGATTGAAGAGACTGTTGAAACTGCGCGGTGACCGTGAGTGGCTGCTTGCGCGCCTTTCCTCCCACCCCCGACAGCTGCTGGTTGGACTGGGTGCGTCCGGCCAGAGTCTTCACAGACTGCAGGTTCTTCAAACCTTTCTTCCCGCGCTCACGGGGCCGAAACGACTTGTTCTTCCTAGACAAGGTCAAGTACATCTTCAGACCCGGGGTCCCCCGTTTGACAACCATATCATTATGTTTCCAGCGACTGGAAGAAGCTTAGGTGACCAAAATAAGGAGAACCCAAAAGTTTAGATTATATTCGGTAAGCCTGAGAGAGCTCAACCCTTTCAAATTTGAGTAAAATCTAAATCTATTAACTTGAATAAAATCCGAAACACCAATTTACCTTCAATTTCTGAATCTTGGAAAAAGCTATGAGCACAAGAGTAAATATAAATACAGTAGAATAATATATATAATAACTAGTTAACAAGCTTATATTCTAACATTCATATCCAGTTATGTGACGAATGCTGAAGTGTGTAGCAAAAATACTGCAAGAGGCCAATAAAAGAGATGGGAGGAGCAGATTATTAAACTGACCAGTCGACAGGTTGATGATGATGATTACTAGCTGTTAACGATTGTGTTGAATAGCTGAGTTTGAGTCGTACTCGTTGTTTGAACCAGACTCAAAAACTCTTCCACAACTCCCAATACACCGAGAACTTAGAATTTTCAATTTTATCATGAAAATTTCAAATTTAATAAATTTGATTCAATTTTTAAGATTCCATGTTGAGCAAAGTTATAATCTGAATATGTAGGATTTTTATTTTAATATTATTCTTTAAAAATATATATTTGTAGCAACAATTTTGCTATTTAGCGATGGCTGTGAATACACTTGGCTTACATCATTAAATCAAATATCCTAGTAAAGTTACACAAACTACAATGAAACGCTTGGCCTGGATTTACTGACGGGAGCAAATAGTTTGCGTCGGCGCAAGTTTGAAAGATGTGCACAAATCCCTACTCAATAAAAGAAGCGGGCGCAATTCGAGAGCAAAGTTACTTCTTTTATTTGCCACCACTCAAGAGTAGGCACCACTGTTTAATAATGACTGTCACTTCAATCAATTTAAATGGCGGCATATTATTGTAATGGTTTAAAATACAATTAGTTAAATTAATAACGAAGACATTAAAATAACAAAAGTTTGTCGAGCACAAAATTCGTTCCAATTTAGATAGTGGAAACAAAGCATTTACTTACCTTTCATTGTTGAAATTTTACATTCAAACAAGGCAATGGCATTTCTTGCATTGTTACAAAACAAAACCACAAACTGTGTAATCTTTTCTAGATCCAAAGAAGTTTGTATTTCCCAAAGTCCAAATACATCGCGTCATTAAATATGGTGGTTGGTATAGCTTTAAAATAAGTTTGAAAGTTTATTTAAATGTTTGCTTAAAAAAAACTTAAGCTTTAAACTAATAATATAAATAAATAATAAATAATGTACTAATATTGTTTTGTAAAGCACCCAGATATAGGCTGCATATAATTAGGTTGCTAGTTTATAAGCAAAAGTTTATAAATCTTTGTATTTGCTGTTCATTAGAGATTTAAAATAAAGTAGCCTTAACTTTGAAAGTAAACTCTTCACAAGGATTGGTCGAAAAGAGCACACACAATTGATGATGTTTATGTTAACGTCACCATAATCTTGCCACCAGTTTGCGGCCTTGTTTAGTGAAATTGGAAATGGAGCAAATAATGAGTATTTTGGTTGGAAAGTTGCGTAGACTTGCACCGGAGCCACTCGTTAGTGAATCCAGACCCTGAGGTTTTCATTCAAACTTATCTATAAGTGAAAAAATACCTACCTACAGACCACCAGTTGAATGCATTACAATATCCAATCAATATGTTGAATTGTTTCTAGCAAATCAAGTTTATAACATAATATATAATATGATAGTTTAGTATTAATATGACTCGTGCAACACAAT
This sequence comes from Timema californicum, assembly GCA_902141385.1. NCBI lineage: Eukaryota > Metazoa > Arthropoda > Insecta > Phasmatodea > Timematidae > Timema > Timema californicum. The sequence goes on along the minus strand of CABFOW010007250.1, from coordinate 9,467 downwards.
CAAACAAAAAGTACAACAGTGCCATTCAATGCGTAAAGGAGAAGAGGAAAGGGAAAAAATATCAGATATAGCACATACAATTACTAGGCTAGCAGCAAACCCAGGAGGTGGCAAAACATGCAACACTCCACTCTTAAACACTGGAAAGAATCCTATGAGGGGAGTCCATAATTATTAGGATAGCAGAAAGCCCAGGAGGTAACAAAACATGCAACACTCCACTCTTAAACACTGGAAAGAATCCTATGAGAGGAGTCCATAATTGTTAGGGTAGCAGAAAACCCAGGAGGTGGCAAATCATTCAACAACATTATCTATCAATCTTCTAAAGAGGACTTCAAGGCCTCTATATATTAATATTTTTTACATACAAATTACAACAAGTGTCAGTTTGCAATGATAGTAGGCATCTTAAGGTTTCATGATTAAGCTCATTTTATTTACAGGTTTCTGCCGGTGCTAACTTTGAAGATTACTGTAAATAAAGCTGAAAATATCCTCTACACAAATTTTGCAGACAATGATTGATTTAGACCACAACATATAATTGTTGTTAAGTGTCCCTATCAAGTCAACAGTAGCATCGGAGTGAAGAGTCATAAAGCAGAGTGAGTGGAGCACTTCAATCATAACCTCAAGTCAACGCTGGGGAGGAATAAATATATACCGGCATTAATAGAATAAAGTGTTTGGTGTGTGTTCGTCATGAGCGTTGCATATCTCTTACGCACAGAGGTCTGGAATTTAAAAATTAGTAGCCCCTGTGGATTGACATGTGAACCTTGAAGCCAGTATTTTGAAATTTGGATAGTTTTTTTCACTCAATTAAAAACTGGGCCGGAACAAATAAAATGAAGAGATTTATTTTCCGTCTGTTTAAAGCAACGCCAAGTAATGTTGCTAGTCTTTAATAAAATGAAAGATAGCTCAAGTAAATAATATAAAAGTCCTGCATCTAAGCTCAATCGGTAGTCTATAGATCTAAGAATTCTGGGTTAGATTCCCGGCATGGCCGAAAAGTGTTTCATTGGTAAAATGTGGGTTTACCCTTTCACAGTGATAAATTGATGACCGGGGACTGGATGTTGTGCCTGTCCTAGTTTTAAGTTGGATTATAAGTCCCATGAAGCTGTGACAGGCCTAACAAGCCGTTAGTACAAGGAAGGTTGAAGAAAACAGGATTAGGAGTGAAGTTATCGGGGCAAGAGTTTGAGTACATGAGACAGTAGAGGAAGCAAGGTAGGATGGTATGATCATTTGATGAAAATGGAAGGGAAATAATCCTAAGGATAATAATAGAGTTGAAGTTCGGAGATAAAAAACCGCAAGCAAGGCCAAAAAAGAGATGAGAGGAACAAATAACCAAAAGTGTGAAAGTTGGAGGATAAGAATGATAGAAGGGTCAGAGGAAAACTAGGAATTTTACTAAACTGACTTTGTCACATGTTGGAAATAGTTCATGATGATGATGATGATGATGATGATAGCACACTTGAAAAATTAACAATGCCTGTGAAAATGTTTAGCTTACACCATAAAATATTATATGCTAGTAAAGCTACAAACAAATAACTTGAGTATTAAATACAATTCTAAATCGGAAACCTAAACAATCATATATTTATTTTTACAAACAAATTATAATTGAAACTAAACAATTTAAGTAAGGTACAATATTCATAATGTTATTAAATCAAATACATTGTTAGTTAAAACTGGTGATTGTATTGTTATTATTATTATTGCGTCTTACTACCCTTTCGGGTTATATGCACTTACGCCAAAGTGTAATGGTAGGGTGATTGTGAGATGAAATGGAGGACCTACAGTTTAACGTGGGATCCGAACCACGGTGGAGGCCTGGCATTCCCCACATTCACAAGATGTCTTGTCAGAGGTGAAGGAAGGGTTTGGTAATCAGATAAATCTGTGCCGGGACCGAGGATTGAACCCCGGCCGCCAGCATAGAAGTCCGACACCTTACCCCCTAGACCGCCAGGTCACCTGGTGATTGTAGGATTGTACATGATTGTCGCCAACACTTGACAGAGATACATTTAAAATGGAGACTCGAGGGGAAAAAGTGAAGAAACATTTACCAAGCAAGTCTTTAGGATCAGCTCAGTCCCAAGGAATAAACAATTATGTTCACTTACTGCAGTGATTTTAGTTTTATGTGACCAGGAAGAAAAGAAGAGAGGCAAGGTTTTTGTGATTGAATTGGTTACATCTTGGTTTCGACCAAGCGGTTATGACCGAGCTGGAGGGTGAAAACGACTCTTGAGTTGTGTTTCGTAAACCGAAATGTAGATTTTATCTGATATAACAGCTGGTAGGTTAATTTATGTAAACCTACATAAATCGCAGATCAATTAAAAATTCCATTTTTAACTTTGTTCTTAGCTGGAATCACGATAATTTTGACTGGAGCTAATATTTATAAGATAGCTAAATTCATGTTCTCATAAAAAGTCTAGTGGTACCATAGTATGTATAGTAAGGGTGTTATGATCTAGAACAAGCTGTACCCCATTTCTATTATTCACAGAAAAACATTTTACAAAATAATATCAAGAGAACAAGTGGAAAAAGCAATATTAAAATCTTGAGTATAGCAATCTTATTTGTGTTTTTTACATAATATGGGTAATAAACAATACTTACTGTCAAATATTTCTAACTAGTAATATTGCTCTCCACCATTTTTATAATAGTTAATATCCATTCACAACATAACTGTACTCTTTAAAATTTAACATAATTGGCCAAGAAAAGGAGAGGATGCCAAAAAAAACACGTTGGAAATAAACTATATAGGGAAGAGGCCACAAGGAAGACCAAGCAAGAGATGGGAGAAGCAGATAACAAAGTGTGCGAGTGAGAGGAGAAGACTGCTGGAAGGACAGAGGGTGAGGGAGGTGTTTTACTAAACTGCCGCAGGCTGGAAACAGTTGTTGATGTTGATGATTATGATGGGCTAAGGCGTGCAACTCTCAACTTATTTGTGGAAACCGAGCTATTTAGTTTAGCCGAGGAAGGTGTTACCAAAACTGGGGTCTGGGTCATAAATGATAGTAACCAGCTTCGACGCCAATAGCGTGAAAATGCTTTGGTCATAAGCAACAGTGGGGAGGCGGTTACCTCCTCGTGGTCCTCGCTGGGCAACTGAGGGAGGACGAAGTCCCGGGCAGGTTCTACCCCCCCCCCCTTATGGTGACACCCGCTGCACGGGGGGCCCCCACCTTCTGTACACAGGTGCATTGTGTGGAGTGGTTTGCAAAGCTTGTGTGTGGTGAAAGCCAGTGAGGACCCGGAGATGGGGGATTAAAGGAGCTCTCACCAGCCTCGATGTTCACTAGAGTTTGTTAGTGCTGTCACTAGAGTGCCCACCTGCCCGGTTACAAATGGCAACGAGAGAAAAGTGCTCAAGAAGAACAACAAAAGTGTGTAACAGAGAGAGTGTAAGAATTACCCGAAAAACCACCGAGGTTAGTATCACCATCACCAACACTTTCACCCCCTCCCACCGGCTACGTACATTACAATCTGATTGGCTCGTTCCATAACCCTGGCGTCGTTTGGGCAAAGAACCCGCTCCAGCGCTCCGGCCTGGCTCTTCTGCGAGTCTCGCCTGGCCCTCTCGACCGTCTTTATTTCGTTGTCTTCAGAGATCGGTTGTTCCGAGGTTCGTTGTTGTCTGCTCGATGCGTTTTCTTCGTTGTGCGAGGGAAATATCGGCCACGACAGTCGATTGTTTGAGTTGTGTGTTTCGTTGTTGCTTCGTTGTGCCTGGTACGTGTATGAAGCCCTCGTGGGACTACAGATACTGTTGCTGTGTTTCAGGGGGAAACTGGAAATGTACAGCAGAGTCACCTTTTGCTCTATCAGTGCTGGTTTGTACAAACACTGGTCTTTTTTTACATGTCTCAATAACACCAATAGACATATCCAAAAGGTGTTTTTTCCCTTTGAGGTTTCCTGTGTTTTTTAAACATAATTGCGGGTACATTCCCACTAAATTTTACCTTTCTCATCCATACCCAAATAGTGTAAATATGTGGATAGAAAAACACAGCAACAATAATAAAACAATGTACATATATTAAAATACTATGTTTATTAAATTTATCACAAACAACATAAAATGTACCCATAGTTGAATATTTTGGAACAAGTTTCCGGCGGAATTTAACTCCCACAGTAAGGATTATGGAAAGAAGCCGTCTAAATGTATGAATAGTAGTAGCACTAAATAAACATAAGAAATGTCAAGACTCGATTTGATTCCTAAAGTTATCGAAAGTATCAAAAATCAATCTAGATATCTTGATTCTTAGCTCTCAAATACCAGTAAATGTATTTTATTTGGAAGAAGGTACAAAAAAAGGTATTGAAAGTTGAAACATATAAAAATGGAACTAACACAATATGACTTTTACAATCTAAAGAACACAGTTCACATTGCTGCCCCTGGACTAAGAGGTATTGATTGGCTGCATCTCGAGGAAGATCAATTATTTACGCCCCATCCCCTGACCTAGACTTCACTCTGCAGCAGTTCATCGAGAGGGAGTTTGAAACGAGCAATGTAGGTGAGGTAATACAAACAGCGAAATATTGTAGGTGAGGTAATACAAACAGCGAAATATTAAAAATTGATAATGATGAGCAATCGTTAAAAAAGAATATATAATAATTTAGGAATTGAGAAAAATAAAGACAAAAAGGATTTGTGACACCAACAACATAATTTAGGTCCCTAAAAGGAGCTGTGCGCATTCCAGCTGATTCACAAAAACACGACAGACCTTTGAGGCACATCAACAGCTACTCCATGCATGGTTCACAAAGCCCCAAATGCACAACACATTCCAGGGATTTGAAAGAAATGAGTTTGACAGCAAGTATGCACTCCATAAACAAATATAGCAATATTTCCTGAGGGATAGAATGAATGGTTGATTAAACGTACACAGGCCAACAATCAACAGGAAGCAGGCATGAGCGAAAACATGCCGTCAATGTCAAGGAGGGGGAGGGGTGTACGGCACCGTTCAATCCTAACATTAAAACAAATAATATGTATGAAAAAAAGTGCATTGAGCAAAAACCTTTTATAATAAATAAAATGATAGAATATTAGGAAAATAAAAGCAAAAACACTAGCACATATTTACACACACTTTGATATTCCAGTGCTATTATAACATCTTCCTCAGGAAATGATAGTAGCAAGACTACAGTAGCCCCATGGCTTCTTTGGTGCTGGCTGACGGCTTTGAAAAGTTACCAGACCAAATTATGTATTCGTATGCCGAAACAAATGACCTGCTAAAACATGTGTTTAGCAGCTGTCACTTCTGAAAGTCAAAATTTAGGTATATACCTAAATGTTGACTGTCAGAAGTGACAGCTGCTAAACACATGTTTTTGCAGATAATCTGATTCGGCGTAGGGATACGTAATTTGGTCTGGTAACTTTTAAAGCTGTGAGCTGTCAGTCAGCACCAATAAAGCCATGGTGCTATTGTACTTCTCGAGGAAGATGTTATAATATCATAGTGTGTGTAAATATGTGTTAAGTGTTTTTAATTTTATTGGTGCTCCGCCATTTACCTAATATTCTATCATTTTATTTATTACAAGAAATAAAAGAGAAAAGTTGAGATTATTAAACAAAAGAATGGGAAATGCAACGACAGCGATCCGGCAGATTTATTCTGTAATTCTTATAAAAATACATTTGATCGGAACTTATAAGAATACACTCATATTATATATATATATAGGATTTTTTTTAGATATATTAATTTATAAACTTACATTTGGAATAAAGCACTAGGTTAAATTGTTGTTTAAATTATGAAGAATTAGCCAGCCCACTTATCTTAGTGATACTAGAATAGGAATAATTGTTTAGATAAACCACTTAAAACAACAGGAACATTTGAACACATTTTTAAAGATGGCCACGCAGCTTCATCTAAAGAAAGAGCTCTCGACTGGACCGCAAGGCCAACTGTTAACAGCTGGTTGTTCAGTTGTGAATACACTGTATAGATGGAAGCACTTGGACCGGAGAGAGATGGTATTTTACTAAAGTGCCCCGACAACAGGGTGGGAACCGTTATAAATGATGAGTGGTGGCAGCGAAAGTTTGTCCTAATTATTATTATTATTAGCACCGCGTCTTACTACCCGTTCGGGTTGTACGCACTTACGTTAATGTGTAAAGGTAGGGTGATTGTGAGATGAAATGGAGGACCTACAGTTTAACGTGGGATCCGAACCACGGTGGAGGCCTGGCATTCCACACATTCACAAGATGTCTTGTCAGAGGTGAAGGAAGGGTTTGGTAATCAGATAAATCTTTGCCGGGACTGAGGATTGAACCCCGGCCGCCAGCACAGAAGTGTGACACCTTACCCCTTGACCGCCAGGTCACTTTTGTCCTAAAAAATATAGTGTTTTATCCAAACGGTTTCTATGCCGGTATCACTCAGGTAAGTGCGCCGGCTATCCCCGCTAAATTCAAACCACCTAATCTTACATTCAACCAAAGGAAGATATCAACTTATTTTGCTGTCAATATAAAACAAATTTATCCGAAGCTGAAATGGTTAAGATATAAAAAATTAAATATTTATCTTAAAGAATCATGTGTAAACAATTATTTATAATGGGTGCCTAGTACCATTTCCCCGCAAGGGGTATGTGTCTCCTGTTACAGAATAAGGCTGCCAGTTTGTTAAGTAGCCTGTCTGGCGCAACCAGAGGTGACTTACGCAATCCGGTTAATAGCAAGATTCACCGCCGATACGGTCACAAGATGGCTACAGGACACAAGAAACCCTCTTTAGTCGCCCAGCACAGACAATAAATGCGAAGCAGTGTCCAATAAGCTTTATTTTACAGGACAGATGTAACTAATTCAGGGTTGCCACCATTTTACTACTACCAAAATTACCTGCGTTTCCGAGGAAGAATTTTCAGTTTTTATTTAATACTACAACTTAGAATGAAGACAAGCATAATTTAATTATTTTTTTTATAAAAATGACTTGATCGAGGTCATATAATTAATGTTTAAAACAATTCAGGCGAGAAAGGGAAGTTTCCGTCACTTGGGAAACCGATGTTTCGTTTCAGGAGGTATAAATAGAAACACTGAAATATCGTGAGACTTTTTTTTTTTAAACAACTCTTACTTAGGATATTAAAATTAATATAAAAATATTTTCAAAGTTCAGATTTTGAGCAAAGACAGAGATTTAAAATTTAAATAGGGGTATGCAAAGCTTCGAAACTTTGACTTGGCTTCGAAACAACTTATCAGCTTTGACTTTTCTTTCTGCTTCAAAAATTACAAAATTTTGCCGATAAAAATATAAACGGCTAAAATACTAAATTTCTGTTTAATTATTACCTTTTTGAGTTGTTAAATACAGCATATATTGACATTAAAATTTAAAATCTTAAGTAATTAAATCACAAGTAGTGATGCTAACTTGATTTATCACATTAGAATGAAATATTACAAACACTTGTGCGATAAAGCATTTTCCAAGTAACTTTGGTACACAAAGTAATTTAAATAACCCCAATATAATATTCTTTCAAGCGTAAAACAACAAACAATGTTCAAACTTCGATTTGGCTTTGGAAAAAAAACTTCATATACACTTAAAATTCAGCAGTATTTTTCTAATCACTTAATTACGAGTTGATTTTTATTCTACAATTTTTAGAGAGAAAAAAATTAATTTGAAAATCCGACATTTTAAATAACAAAACCAAATAATTTTACTTACCACAAATAAGGGTATCTTGGCATGAGACATGTTCAAATCAGCGCGTTTGGGGTAAACCTTTAAGTTGCAATTTTTCTTCCACACATACGAAAAGATTATTTAAAACATTAATTCAAACGTCCCAAATTCAGAGATATTCCAGTATTTTTATATTAAATTCCCCGTTTTCAAGGTAGTAGCAACCCCGTTTTTTTATCGGAACCGAGTCTTACTACCCATTCGGGTTATACGCTTATGTACTAATCACTCTAATGGTTTTAGGGAGGTTATATTTAGAGGAAGTGTATTCACATTTGCGTGGAGAGAGAGAGTGGATAGCAATTTTGGGGGAAACCACCCTCGGTACACCTGATTGAGATTCGAACCTCGACCTCTCGGTCATCGACAGTCTAAGCTACTGCGGCCACCGAAGTGTGTCTGTAATTAGTAATAAACAGGTGTATGTATACCTTTCTTAAGTACACAAAGAATGAAAACCGACTAAATAAATAATTATCAGTGTTTTGAAACTAACAAAAAAAAATTTGATGGCAGGGGAAGTTCAAATCGTTATTACATATTATAGTAAAGAGAACAAAGTCAGGAAGATGCAATTCTCGAGCGAGAGCTTGTCTTGGTTGCTGCCGACATCCGTGTTATGTTGGTGTTAAATACTTATTACTACACATAATTTAAACTACATCGCTAAAAAGTGATAAATTAGATTAACAAAGAAAGAAAGTTGAGAAGCTGTTAAAACATTGAGGCAAGAGATAAGATTATATTCCAACATGACCATTTCCGATCTATAACAAGATTATGCGAAATAAAGACTTCATTTTAGTACGGACACTTGGAACTGGGATGGAAATAGGAGATATTAAACCAGGAGTGTACGAGCGCTCGGAACTTTTGAGTTCAAGACGAGTTTTACAAGTTGTTAACACTATACACTTTCAAGATTTTCACTAAATTAAAACAAAAGATTTGAGTACTCGGTCAGAATTTTTGATTCTATTTAAAAAAATTCTCAGTTTAATTAATATGGTTCAATTCCAAAGTATTAATTCGTAGCAAATAGTCTCTCTCAATCTTTAATTTTATTTAATTTAAATACACATAGCTTGTACAGCTTTATTGAGTTTATTTAAAATTTCAAATTTGTGCCATAAAAAATTTCACAAAAAAGGATTAAAAAATCCACCCTTAAAACTGTGTTTGTGTTTATGGTTAATTCATGGAGCTATTACAAATATTGATAAATATGTACGTATATAACTGTATCTGTGATAAACTTGTTTTCATTCAAACTCGACTCGAAGTGAGAAATGGTCACTCGTAAACTTCTACATAAGAAACTTTGGGTTATGAACCCAAGACTCTGGAACCCCGCAGATAGGTGGTCGCAGAACAGCAATTAAGAGAAGTTGTTTATTTACCTGATGAGATTCTCGTTGGGTGTATGGTTCCGGTACCGGTTCTGGATTACGCCAGACTTGCCATCTGCAACGAAAAAGTTTACTATAATATAACATAGGATCCTGAGACATACTCTGGTTACTCGGGGAGGTCTTGAGACACACTCTGGTTACTCGGGGAGGTCTTGAGACATACTCTGGTTACTCGGGGAGGTCTTGAGACATACTCTGGTTACTCGGGGAGGTCTTGAGACATACT
>CABFOW010007248.1:14297-25433 GCA_902141385.1 Timema californicum | reverse complement strand
AAAAAACAAATTTTGAAAGGCGTTTAAAATGGAGTATGCAATTATAAACTTACCCGCCCCCCGCATTCTATTTTAGTTTCCATGAATGGTTCCCATTATTTACTTTGCTGTTATATTTGCTAATTTGGTTGATGCTCACTTGTTTTATAGTCCCATCCGACGAGCGCTTTCAGAACGAACCTGCGTGATTAATTGTCCTTCGGAGCTGTGTCTAGATGAGGGGTGGGTTAGAGCGGGGAGGCCCCGGTTGACGTAATTCCACCCCTCATCAACGGCGGGGCTCGGTAATTACTCGCGTTCGGTCCGCACCCTCTTTGTACAAACTTTGTGAACACTGCGGTTTATTCTGTAACTCTGTACCGCAATGGTGGCTGTGAGCGTCATAATGACTTTATTAATTTATCTGTGTGTGTGTGTGTGGGCGGGCGCGCTCGTTTTGAATTGAATCATCGGCAGGAAACAGTTGAATCAAAGGGGAGAGTTTGGTGACTGCTTATCAACCCCCACCACCTAGATTTTTTTCCATTTAGATGAGCGTTGATGGATGCTCTCTTGGGGACATCCGTTGATTCCAGGGCCGGTTGATGCCCTAACCACATCTCCCTCGGCCCATCGCTGCTTTTCTGGCAAGACCTTTAGAACAAGGATGGGCCCCCCGAATCCTAAAGGATATCAGAGGATTTGAAACTTTAATCCTTTGCTCTTTTTAATTTCTGAAGGTAAATTTGTTTTAAAGCTCTAATACGGTTTATTGGTGGTCCAGAACCAATAATAATTATAAGATAAACTTAACAACCAGGCCCCAGACCAGTAATTTAACACTTAACTGAATCTATGAATGTTACAAAGAATGGTAACATTTAGTTACTTTTGTACCCTATATATATTTTTAGCAACACGTTTTTTTATCCGTTCGGGCTGTACGCTTATGTACTAATAACGGTATGATTTTGGGGACTAAGAAGGTAGGTTATAGTCTAGGAAGTGTTCCCGCATTTGTGTGAAGAAAGATAGAAAACCTTCTTGTAAAAACCACTCTCATTACACCCTACCGAGATTATAACCTAGATCACTACCGTCATTGGCAGTCTTGTCTATTGCGAGAGTAGCGCCTTAGACCATGGGGCCACCGAAGCTNCTTGTAAAAACCACTCTCATTACACTCTACCGAGATTATAACCTAGATCACTACCGTCATTGGCAGTCTTGTCTATTGCGAGAGTAGCGCCTTAGACCATGGGGCCACCGAAGCTGGTTTTAAATAAACTATAATAAAGTATTTCCTGAGGTCTTTATGGGATTGCTGAAAATGTCCTGGACAATGTTTGTAATGTGACCCCTCCCCCCCTTTTTCCCTTGCACCTAATATTATATCAAATTATGATTGGATTGACTAGGAGGTTGGGGTTATATTCGGGACAGGCCCAATTTTTTTTTAACTTAATGAGTTCCCTCTCATTTTTCACACACATACGATTACAATTCTTCTAAACTAAACCTTTCTCTCCTCACCCTACCCCGTTGGTATAAATCAGGGGCGGGGAACCTTTGGGTATTGGAAGGCCGCATTGTCGCTTCCAAGGTTTATTCGCACAAAGCTGCACACCTTATAGACGGTAAATCTTGCCAAATAGGATGGTGAGCTAACCAACCATAGATAGATTAATTTATCATTTAATTTGAACATGCTTTAAAAATAACTATTTTTTAAATTAATTAAACATTCACCCGCTTCTGTGTGGTCACATGGTCTAACGCGCTACTCTCGTGTTAGACGAAACTGCTAGAGACGGGGGAATTGGGGTGCACCAGGTGTGGTTCTTACTAAATGTCTTGCCACTTTCCCTCCACGCGAATGCGGGTGCGCTTCGTCTAAATGAAACCTTCCTAATCCTTAACAAATTAGTGTAATTAGTATAGAGGCGTACAACCCGAACGGTTAGTAAGAAGTGGCGTTAAACAAATTAGGATACACGACGTTAAACAATGAAGATGCATGGTTTACAAAAACAAAAAAAATTGCTTAAAGGCCCATCCCTAAATGCGAATAGCCTGGACTGGAAAGACTCTTAAAATAAAATATGGCGTGCGTGCGTGCTTGAGGAAAACATTTTAAAATAAATTCAAACTAAATATTGTAATCATTTGCTATGCCTGCAGATTTTATCTAAGCTTATCTTTTCCTACCAATTGGTGTTCACACTATTATCTGTTATAGTGGAGAGGATCCAATAGTCACTGTCTTTCCTAGAATATAATTGTGAGCTAATTTAGAGTAAGCTTGTTTTGCGGGAAGGCAACGTGTTGAAAAGCGCATGGGCTGAATTTATGTACCTGCCTTGGAGTATAATACAGTAGCCACATGGCTTCTTTGGTGCCGAGTGACAGCTCACAGCTGACGGCTTGGAAAAGGTACCATACCAAATTATGTATCCCTACGCCGAACCATATGATCTGCAAAAACGCGTGTTTATCAGCTGTCACTTCTGACAGTCAGAAGTCAGCTGTGAACTGTCAGTCAGCACCAAAGAAGCCATGGGGCTACTGTATGTAAAAACGTCAAGGTAGTTTGCATCAAAAGTGCACCATATTCTGTAGTCTGAGACACTTATGGCATCAGCTAACCTAACCGTTACTGTAAAGGGTAAGGGGTTGTTCCCTGTAGTTGTATTATTTTACTGTAAAGAGTAATGGGTTTGTTACCTGTAGTTTATTATTTTTATTTAGCATCGCGTCTTGCTACCCGTTTGGGTTATTCACTTAAGTACTATTTACTCTTATGGTTAGGAATGTATAAAGGTTGAATTTGGAGGAAATTAACCCGAATTTGCGCGGAGGAAGATAGGAAAACCACTCCCATTTCACCCGACCGAGACTCGAACCTCGACCTCCCCGTTCTCAGCAGTCTAGCTCATCATGCAATTAGCGCGTTAGTATAGTTTTATTAATTTACTATGAAGAGTAGGGGGTTGCTCCCTGTAGCTTTATTAATTTACTATGAAGAGTAGGGGGTTGCTCCCTGTAGCTTTATTAATTTACTGTGAAGAGTAGGGGGTTGCTCCCTGTAGCTTTATTAATTTACTATGAAGAGTAGGGGGTTGCTCCCTGTAGCTTTATTATTTTATTTTAATTATTGTAAAGAGTAATGCGCCTTTATTTAAAAATTGCTAATGACGGAGATAGAGGTTCAATTCTCTGTCGGGTGTACTGAGGCTATTTCTTCCGAAATTGCTTTCCGCGCAAATTCGGGTAGACTTCATCTAAAGATAACTTCCCTAATTCTTAAAACTATAAGTGTAACCGTTCATTAGCTTATAACCGGTACGGATAGTAAGACGCGGTTCTGCGACAGTAATTCCTAATTAGTGTGTGGTTTTGGTCTCTTTGTTACACCTGCAAAAACAGTCATTCAGAAATATAAACGGTTCTATGTGAAGGCCAGTCAGATTCCTGTGTTTTTTCCACCCTCTCTCCAGGACACTGAATACAGGTCTTCTATCTGTTAAATATCTTGGGTTAAGAACGTCCCAATTAAAAATAATCGTCAATATCTTTTCTGTTCGCGACGGGTTGTTTTCACCCTCCTCAACCGCTCACGTGCCTGCCTCGTGACGTCACGTTGCCTCTAGTGGTGTGAGGGTAATCAGAGGGGGGCGATTGTTTATTAATTACGAGGTGCTTGTGTAACCCTTTCTTTGTTTCCGACAGTTTGTCCGACATAAAACTCGCAGAACCAAGAGAATATTGTTAACTCGTTAGAGCTCTCACCTATTTATCATTTCGATACGGGATTAATAAAAAACAATATTTGATTGTCACCGCTGTTGAATTCTCTCTCTTTGGTGAGCATCCAGTAATTAATTTAGGTTTGTTCTGGTTTTTAATGTGTATGTGTGGATGTACCGATAGTTGGTGAGGGAGCAGATTTTTATAGACCGCTTTTAAATTGGTTCAGTCCAATCTTCACAGGAAGGACCTTTGAGAAAATGCAGAGATATTTTATTGCGGTCAACATTGATCAAATTGTATTACGACAACCTCAAGTCTCTTCCATGACTGGACGTATGAATACGTGAACCTTTAGTTTATTCTTCCAGCCAGATAAGATCCTTCCTCTGAAAATAATCTGACTATAACAAGATCATTTTTTTTTCCGTACCTGTGTTTATTTCGCGGCCTACAACCCACTCGGTTTTTTCCGTTTATTTTTGTATTATGGTTGTAGGGATGGCAATTGAATTGAGATGGGCTCGTATTCGTGTGGGGTGAGGGTAATGAACAATTTAGGTGGAATAGTTTTTAGTACTCCTTTCCTGGGCTCAAATCCCGGTCTCAAAGTAATCGGCAGCTCAGTCTTTAGCGAGAGTCACGCCTTAGACCTTTCGACCACTTAAGCGGGGTTTGAAGGGTTTTAGTGTTTTAGAGATTGGAAGGACTTTTTTTATTATTCTAGAAACTACTCAAACTTTTTTTAAAATATATTAATTGATAAAGTCGTGTTATATGCTGTCATAAATTCTTATCATTATGAACAGCTTACAGCAACTAGCTAGGTCTGTTTGGATTGGAACATAAGCCTCTCGCCCGCCCCCTTTCCTCCCACCGTCTCTCTCCCTCCACCTTGACCCGGTATTCTCCTCCTCACTCCTTCTTACTCCTTTCGGCCATCTGTACTATGGTCTTCCTCTCGTCCTCCACATCCAACCTCATCCTTAGCATCCTTTCCCTCGCCATTCTCCTCACATGGCCAGATCACCTTAGTCGTGCCTGCTCTATCCTGTCCTGACTCTTCCATTGCTATTCTTCTTACTCTCTCATTTCTCACCCTGTCGAATTTTGTCACACCGAACCTGCTTCTCATAAATCTCATTTCACTCGCTTACATTCTGCTTTCATCCTGCTCCTCCACTACCTACGTTTCTGCGGCGTACATCAATATTGGTAGGACCCGCCTCGGTGGCGTAATTGGCTAACGCGCTAGTCGGGTTGAGCTCGACTGCTGAGGACGGGGAGATCGAGGTTCGAATCTCGGTCGGGTGAACTAGGGGTGGCTTTTCCTAAATGGTTTTCCATTCTCCCTCCACGCAAATGCGGGTTCGCTTCCTCTAATTCAACCTTCCCAATGCCTAATCCATTAACGTAATTTGTACGTAAAGCGTATAACCCCAATGAGTAGTAAGACGCGGTGTTAAATATTATTATTATTAATATTGGTAGGCATAGTCCAGGTTGACGAATTTTCTCTCGCTAGTGAATATTTAAAGCCACATAATTCTCAAACCGTTAAGTTAATGGAAAAATATGTAGATATAATAAAGTTTGCCAAGATTGTGAGGATTTGAAAAATACCATTGAACATAGGATTAAGATGGATAATGAGGTAGTGCCTAGCCGCTATTTTTAGTGTCTCTCTTGAAGTCGAGGGGTCTTAAGACAGCTCCCTGTGATGGCCCGAGTGTTTCAGCCGTCCTCTGCAAGGTTTTAATATAAACTTAGGCTCGTAAATAAACATCCAACAACAAAATTGGGACTAGTTAAATTTTTTTTTTTCATTATTAAATATTTATTTTTTATTTTTGTTATTACGGTAAAAAGGTCGTTCTCTCTGCTCTGAGAACGCAAGAAAAATCGTATTTGCAGTTTTATAGCAAAATATTATTTTGGTCAAAATAAATAAACAATTTCTCCATTCGAAACGTAGTATTATTTTCGTCCCAAGGTGATCCACCAGTTGTTGAATATCGGTCATGACTCATGAGCATAGCGGCATTAGATGAGAAACTTTATAAATGAAGAGTAAAGTTGTCACTAAATTCCAGGACACACGTGACAGACATTACAACTGGTGATATTACCATGTAAAGAAAATTAGATGTTAATTTTGGTAAAATAAAGTTTTACTACCTAAACACTGCCCCTTTCTCGCGTCCCCTGCACTCCATACCTCAAGACCCAGTGCACACCACAAAAGCTTGTTATAATCCGTTATCATTTTCGTCACAAATCTCCGAGCGCGTCTTCTTTGAACCGTGACGTGATAAAACGTTAACTCTCCTATCTTGAGTGTGGGACTCGTGGCAGTCTTTCTGACATCGCCATGACTAATCAATACCGGTAATTGCGAGTGTCCATAACTTTGTGGCCAGCGAGGCGGACACTCGATAGTGAACTTGGTTTTATAGTTCATTCGGAGAAAGTTGTCCTATAAAGGTGTAGGAATTACTTCTTCTCTCAACGGCGTACCGCCAAATAACGTTTTTGTTACTGGCGGTTTTTATTGCCAATGGCAATGGTGCACTTAGATTTACTTTGGTGGTTGGAGTGAGTGGACCTATATTATCTAGCGGAGCTAATATTTCTTGTATTTTCAGTTTTTTCTTAGCATCGCGTCTTACCATCCGTTTGGATTATACGTTTATGTACTAATTACGCTAACTGTTTAAGGGATAAGAAATGTTATTTGGAGGCAGTGTGCCTACATTTGCGTGGAGGGAGAGTGAAAAATCCATCCTCAATATACACGACCGAGATTCTAGCCTCAATCTCCCCGTCATCGCCAGTCTAGCCTACTACAAGAGTAGCGCGTTAGACCACGTGGCTACTGAAGTGGGTTATATATATATATATATATGTGTATGTGTGTGTGTGTGTGTGTGTAGACTATGTACAGTAGTCCCATGGCTTTTTTAGTGTTGACTGACAGCTTTTAAAAGTTACCAGACCAATTTATGTATCCCTACGCCGAACCATATTATCCCCAAAAACGTGTTTAGCAGCTGTCGCTTCTGATGGTCAAAATTTAGGTATATACCTAAAATTTGACTGTCAGAAGTCAGCACCAAAGAAGCCACGGGGCTACTGTATATGTTATCTCCACTTTTCCGCCACGTGCTTAATCCACGCACTCACCGGCGTAGATAATTCAGAGTTGATAAAATATCGATTGAATTAAGTTCATTTGAACTATTTTTGGACTCGTGATATTAATTTTTTACCGGCATCCTGTCATCATATCCACATTTAACATTTCACCAGTCTTTTTTCGCTGCAAAAAGACGTCCTTCAATCTTTATTTTCTTATACTTTATTTCTCACTTTACCAAGCTAATTATAATAATTATGCCAATAGGATTTGTAATCTAATCTCTCTGTCTTGTGTTTTTGCTGGTGCACCCCGCCCTCCCCCCATCCCGCGGCCTTGGCTTGTCTGGGGGCTTTCTTTGCCCCTAGACTCAGAGTTGGGTGTCGCAATACGGAGGAGAGATTTGTTTCAGGCGTGTTTTTTTAGCGCGTTCACTAAAACTCTGAATTACTGTCGATGACTGGAGATTGAGGTTCGAATCCTAAAGTCTGTTCACGGTAGGAATTGTTTTCTGAAAGGCCTTTTTCCCTACCAGGAATCTACCATATAGTAGGATATTGGTAGGGAAAGGGACCTTTCAGAGAGTAATTCCTACCGTGGATGGAGTATAGTTTGGTTTACTGAGAATGATTTTTCCTAAATAGCTTTCTCCCTCCGCCAATGCTGGCACACTTGCTCTAAATTCAACCTGCCTTATCTATAATTCATAAGCGTAATTAGTACGTATGCGTGTAACTCTTGACGAGTTGTAAAGACTCGGTGAATAAACTAAATAATATTTTAGCAATAGTGTATTTTCCCCCCTGGGTTAACCTAATTTGGACCTAATAACTAAGTTTTCTCTTTTTTAAGTTTTTTTCTATCAACGCGTCCTACCTGTACAGGCCATGAGCGTACATGATGATTGCTCTAATGAGAAGAGGTGATCTTCTCGCATTTGCATGGAAGGAGAGTGGTAAACCATTTAAGCAAAAACCAACCTCAAGACTCGAATGGGTCTCGAACCCCGATCGCCTCTTCTTCAGTAGGACATGAGTATGATGCCTTAGACTAGGATTAGGACTAGGACTTAGAGTAGGATGCCTTAGAAAGGTGTCACTTTATACCTTCTTCCGGGTTCGATTGCCCTACCCAGGTGTCATTTTCCAACTGATTTAAATATATTTACTTATTTTTGTTGTAATTCGACATGTAAAATATTTTTAAAATGTACCGCAATGTCTTAATATAAATAACACTACCTTCCTAATTGCAGTTTTTGTGTTTTGAAACCCTTAATAAGACTATAAAGGAGTGCTTTAATTGTGTTAGAATTTTGAAAACTGACTTTTTAGGGAACGTTGAATAATATTGACCGAGCGGGACGAGGTTCAACAATAAATCGACCTTTTGGCATTTCTTGTCTCTTCGTTCCACGATTACTGCCAAATGCGTCTACTACTTGTAGACTAATTCTAACATTTGCCACGGACATTATTTGCACCTAGGCCAAACAATGTGACCATGCTTTTTTAATTTTGACATATTATATTGCGAGACGTACGTGTTACACAATAACAACGGTTACTCTCCATTAACATAGTGTACTATTGATCATATTATTCATTTGTTTTACATTTTGATCACCAAGGAAAATACTTTAAATAAAAGAAGAAATCTTAGACTCTTAACGATAAGAACATGACATAATTCTTAACATAATATACTCATTTTTTCAATGGCAGAAACGACGTATACTGTTCACGTAACTACTATTTGGTTGTACAGTAAAATCTTTATTTCCTAAACGGTTAACCACATTTTTTATATTTCTATTTTATTTTTCAAAAGCTGAACTGACAAATTAAGTATTTACCTGTGTACAACATTTTTGCTAAGATTTACAAATCGGAAAATATTAGAAAAAGAATTTCGGACTTTTTTAAGCAGAAATGATAAATTTAGTTTTGTTATATTTAATAGCTACCGTATTTATTTAGTTCTGTCTGTACATGCATATAAAAAAAACTTTCTGCATCTATTTTAAGTAATTTATGATTTTTTTTTTACCAATTAACGTTTTAAAGAGGTATTTTATATCCGAAATTGGTTCAGTCCCATTTATTTTGGTTTAGGTCTTTAACATATGAGCTATACGACATTATTTCCACATTACATTGTAAAACGGCAGCTCTAGTCGTATAACAGATACACTTGTGACCCCACTAATCAACATAACCTATATTAGCATAATAAAGTGAACTTTTACTAAAAGAGCCGCTTTCTGGACCTCTGAAACACAGCATACGTATTTAAGTAGTGGTTAATTTTAAAATATATTTGACCGTAAAATGAAGGTTAAAAGAAACAGTGTTGGGATTTCTTCACCTCCAACCTTACACTTTAAATTATATTCTCAAAGGTAACCTGGCGCTCTAGGTGTAAGGTGTCAAACTTCTATGCTGGAGGTCCGGGGTTCAATCCTCGGTCCCGGCACAGATTTATCTGATTACCAAACCCTTCCTTCACCGCTGACAAGACAACTTGTGAATGTGGGGAATGTCAGGCCTCCACCGTGGTTCGGATTCCACGTTAAACTGTAGGTCCTCCATTTCATCTCACAATCACCCTACCATTACACATTAGTGTAAGTGCGTACAACCCGAACGGGTAGTAAGATGCGGTGATATAATAATAATAATAATAATAAATAATAACAAAATAACAATAAATAATAAAAATAAAATAACAATAAATAATAAAAATAAAATAAAAATAAAAATATTATTTGCTGTGGACTCCCGCTTACAAATATTTACCTGCTCATAAGCATATTTAGTCCACTTTTTCTTCTTCTTTCCAGTGGTGTACCCTTAGTTTATCCAGTAAGGTAGTAAGATAGCAAGCTTACCTTACTTTGTTACACCATGGCATAGCTTATACTATACGATCCGTCAAGGTAAGACGTATATCTCAGGGCAAATGGAATGTACATAATGGGGATAGTGAGTTTTACTGCGGCCTACATTGTTCTAGATACAAGCATTACCATGATGAATTAGAAATACAGGTTATTCTCAGTAATTGAAAGAAAATATTTCAACTTTGCATTTCTTGAAAAACAAATTGATAGTTATGCAATTAGTAAACAAACACTTCACAGGTTATCTAAAGTTGCCTCAATGGGCATCCTATCGGATAGTACTTGAAAATACTTAGAATAAGTTTGAAGAAAATATGTCCGATACTTTAACTGAGTGGATATCGTCTTTGCATAGTGAGTAGCTTCCCTTATATATACATGGTTTTTCATGTCACAGGGATTATTTAACGGGCGGTGTTAGGGGTAGGTCTGTCTGTTCTAGATTTAAGATGGTTTATAATTTGTTTGCTGGTATAATCAGCTTGTTAAAAAAAACTGAAGGTTAAATACCTCAAAGAATAATAATAATTTTTATTATTATTATCAAAGTAGATTGGAATTGGTATGATAAACTAAACCCCACATCTGGTTGGAATCGAGCCATGATCGCTCATGTTTTTCGGCCGCTTCTGAAACTATTCCTCTGTTGTGTCCAGTGAGTGTACCTATAATGTGAGGAGGGGGGGAGGTAACCTGTAGCGGGATAGAGTGGCGTCCCCTCTGGACCGTGAAGTAAGGTCAGGGTTCGTCGCGTGGCGTGCGCGCTGGGGCTTGTATTCGGAGCCTATTGTATGTTTAGAAAGTGCACGTCAAATACTTAAAATAATAGATGCTGCAAGTCAGTTTTTTTTACCCCCTTTCTATTACCGCGTCTTACCACCGGTTCAGGTTATACGCATATATATAATTATTACTCTAAAGGGGTGAAGTTAAGTAAAAATCACCCTCATTAGACCCTACCGGGCTTGGAACCCTAATATCCCTGTCAACAGGCCAGTATAATACGGGTGGCGCCTTAGACCATTTGGCCATTCACCAAAGTGGGTTTAAGTTAAATCGGGTCTATTTAGAAAGTGCGCGTTATTTACATAAATAACGATGCTGCAAGTCTAAACTTTTATTCAAGCTATTTCTTTTATGAACTATGAACATCTTTAGAAATAAAGTGGCATTGAATTGGTTCTATTTTTGGTTTCCATTTGATTTCTAAAGTATTTGGTGGTCATACATAATATACGTTATTTAAAACATTAAGGGATTTTTAAATATCTGTCATCCGATTTTTTTTAAATTATAATTTCTTGAACACGTTTACTGCGGTTTAAAAAAATCTTTAGTTAGGAGTTTTGACCACTGCAGGTAAAATAGTCCC
>CABFOW010007248.1:0-13050 GCA_902141385.1 Timema californicum | reverse complement strand
TAAGAAGCATATTTTTATAAAACCAATAACTTTCATGCTATACGTATATATATTTATAATCAACTTTTCGTACTCACAAGGTAAAAGTATTGCGACCGCAAAAGAAAGTCTAACCTAAAATGTTGATAGATGTCGACATCTCAAGACGCCCCAAACCCATAAAAGGGGCCTTTACAATGGCGTCTTTGTGTCTCTTTAAACTTAAAATTAAGAGTAGTTTAAAAAAGGACGAAAGGAGAAAAAATCGATTTTCTCGAAATCGACTAACGATTTTGATTAAAATTCGTATCTTGGTGTTGATTAAGATTATAAATAAACTGGCTATTTTCATTTTACAATGAAAATGAATTTTAGGGTATTTTATATAAGCAGAAACTTCCGTATCTCCGCATATATTTGAGATACTAAATAACTTATCGTTGCAAAATTGTATTACTATTAAAACTAAATAACTTTTATATGAAATATATTTTTATAAATCCAATAGTTATTGAGATATTGGTAAATATATTAATACAATTTTGTGAGCTTTAGTTGTAAAGATATACTACTTAAGTTTTAACGCAATAATTCTTCTATGTCATAGAGTAGTTAAATATAAGTAAGTCTCAAAAAGTTTGTTATTTTTACTTAAACCTCTTAGGAGGAATGTTTGTACAACAATGATCAATATACATTTTAGACTAAATAGTCATTTACATTTTTTATTGGTCAAAATTTATAAATGAGGAATCTATTAGCAATGCGATGGCATGAAAATTTGAAACACCGAATAAAATGTCGAAAATTTTAATACGAAGTGTTGACCCTTGTGGACCAAACATTTATCATTTTTTTATCGGTCCAAACATACAAATGAGGACATTAATTCTTTAAAAACCAAATTATAAAATTTAAAACTAGGACTAAAAATAAATGTTTTACACAAGTATAGTGCAATTTATGCTTGGTTTTGCTAGTGTATGTTATTTCGTTTCACATATATTACGAGTTTTGAGTAATTATCTCAATTTTCAAACAATAGAGTGAGAAAGTCCGTGCGTAGTTCCGTACCATATATTTTAATAATGTTACTTTATATATATATATATATTGACAATATGCATAAAGTGAAAGCTGCAGATCACACGACATTAACGTATAAATAATATTTAGCACCGCGTCTTACTACCCGTTCGGGTTATACGCTATTAACGTATAAACAAACACGTGAAAGTAAATCTTGAAACGTTTCTAGCTATCATATAAAGGCCCCTACTATATAATAATTTGACTGTACCTGCCGGCATATTAATCTGATTGGCTATAGGAGGTAAATATGGAAAAGATGTACTCCACATTAGCGTGGAGAGAAGGTAGGAAGTCATTTAGGAGAAGAGAAAAAAATATAAATATTGGTTTGATATTTTAATTCCCCCAAGTCACTTCCACTTAAACGCGGCGGTCTTGAAATTAAAAAAAAAATCTAATGAAAAGCAAGGAAAAAAAATCAACCTTTTACTTTTATACCACATGGATATTTGAGTTCAGCAATTAGTTACTCGAGACTAAATTAGTGTTACTTTGGTTTTAAAAAACTCTGAAAACTGTCAGCTACTTGTGTAGGTAATGCAATGCACTCTTTAATACATTTTTGTTATGAGGACTTGTTTGTCCTTTTTATGCCTGTAGACTCTAAAATTGTATCTCCATTTCATTCGATTTGTAGGAGAGGGTTGACATAACTGTCCTGCGTTCATTTGATATAAATAATTCCCATAATTAAAATTTGAGAAACTGATTCGGTGGTCGCATAGTCTAAGGCGCTAGTCTCGTAATATACTGCCGATGACGAGGAGATCATGGTTCGATACCGGTTGGGTCTATTGAGGGTGGTTTTTCCTCTTGTCTCTCCACGCAAATGTGGGAACAATTCCTCTGAATCCAACTTTTCTCCTCCTTAACCCAATGTGAGATTGGCGCTTACGCGTATAACCAGTGTGGGTTGTAAGACGCGGTGGTAAAAAAATAATGAAAATAGTGATTTGATATAAACTATATATTTTTTTCTGGTACAAGATGGTTATGCTTCCTCCAAATACAACACAAATCCCAGTTTTTGGGTGAAATGGCCCAAACTGAAGGATCCTGATAGGAAGAATAGTATTTAAGTCAAAAAAGCTACCAAAACAATTTTAACATAAAGTCAAGTAATGCGATTTTCACATGTCACTTTCGATTAATATGATAAATACCTTTAAGTAATAATCATACTATAGTAAAATATTATGTCTAGAGCAAAAATAATGTTGATAGTTTCTTAACTGCTGTTCCTATAAAAATGGACTATAGCCTCTTCCAGATGGCTGCCTTCTGGAGATAAGGTCTTGTGTTGTGTGTTTTGGTATCAACTTGCTCCCCCCACCCCCTCCCCCTACATTAACACAGACAGTGATAACAGACTGGTGTTAACATTGGTCCAAACTTGAGCGAGGGAGATACAGAGAATGGCTGGCTCTAGAATAGTCGAGCAAAGACTTATATAAACACCCAGAAATCAAGTGGGTTAGTAACGCAATGGCGTCCACGCATATGTAAAACCGGTAGAACGCAGGGAATTTTGTACACTCTAGTAAAAACACTAAAATATTTGTTAGTTTGGGACATAAAAGTTTAAAATAGTATTTATATGGATGGACAAAAAATTGAACTGAAGGGAGCACGCTGATAAGACATTTCTTTTTATCCCTTAAAAAGGGTTGTGAGGCGACAGAAGATTTATTTTTTCAATAATCTTAAATCCTGTTTTAAACATAAAATACATGACTTCACACTTAGTCATTTTGATGACAAATGGGAATTCCATTTTGGAAAATCTGATAAATATAGGGAATTTGCTAGTAAGAAAAGTGGCAACCCTGGTAACTTTGATGTCTGTAAGTAGGAAAGGGGAACAGGAGTAAACAAATGACATTACGATTTGTGTTGTAACTCTCCCTATTAAATTAATTAATACCTTTCTTTCATCTGAGCAGTTTTGTTTTACCGATACTTTTTTTAGAATAAAAGTTTGTGTGGAAAATTTAAAGTTTTAAACTATGTTAGCGGGTATATGTATAGGGCCATATAAACCATTTGTGTGCTTATTTCAGCAAACACAAAACTCGTGTAGTGTTGAGCTTAATATTTAAACTAAGCGCATCATTTGATTGGCAATGTCTTGGCTACCTAGGCTGCTCGCTAAAACTTTAATGGTCAATTTGAAACTGCAAACATCATCGTATTTATTCTTTGAATGCTGAGAAACGGTACGCCTACATTATAATGTAAACCTGTTTTAGCCGTTGGATGTTTAATCCTGCTGAAGACTCTGCACACGGGGGCCCCACTTCCTGTCCAATGGAGGTGGGAGGGAGGGCGACTTGCTATTCTCAGAGTGTAAACACTGTGAACCAACACATGCGCCCGTGCGAAATGGACACACGCACGATAGTTTGGCATGTCGCGTCGGTACACTCCGTGGAACGCCACACGATAAAACTTGTCTATTAAAGTAGTTTCCCAGAAACCACCTCGGCAAGAAAACGCCCGTTTGTGTGCCCTGAAAGGTAAGTCTAATTTTGACGGATTTCACTATGGATTTTATTATATGCTACTGGCGTTGCCCGGCATAAGTGTTTTTAAGTCTAATGATTGTACGTGGAAGGCAAAAGTTAGTGGTTTTAAGTCCTGTGTTAACTTTTTTTGCTTCTGATCCTGTTTTTAATTAATTAATAAAAACATAGACTGAATTTTAAAATGTGTATATGTGAAGCACATATTCGTTTACTTAAACTACTAATTTTAAAATTTCAGACCTTTACATGCGGTAAATGTATAGGCTGTAGGGGGAGAAAAGACATATTTCTATGTAATGAACATGGGGTAGGCGACTTCAAATGGTGGCGCAACGAGATGTAAGATAGTTGACACTATGCGCCCGGGGGTTAGGCAACTAATCGGTCTTCAGATATATAAGGTGGGGGTGTGGTGTAAATTATGACTAGTAACAACCATAGGTTGATCTGTCCGAAAACCTGCACCCATAAAGATCTGACAAGGGCCGAATGTTGAGAGCGCAGAAACATCTCGACTGAGGAAGTGGATCCACTTATTGAGAGCTACTGGTAGCAGAACGTCTGTATGAAGAGAGATATTTGTAATTTACAGCAACTGTTGAGTGTTGACGGCCATTGTTGATATACAAGTCTAAACGACTGACACCATCGTATGTTTCAGGGGATGTATGTATGTGTTGCCTAACCCCAGGTGCATACCGCCAAATTTGGCGCCGCCGACCTCGAGTTCATTACGTGGAAACACTTGTATACCCGCTACCTACAGCCTGCAATCTTAACCTGGCGATCTGAATAACCCTGTAGATAGCATAGTGGAATAATGCGCGGTAAGCCTGTCACCTTATTGGTAAACGAAAGGTGCACTCTGTCACAAGATCTCCAGCTTTTCAATAGTTCCGTGTAATCTGGTCACTTTTCTTGGTCGGAACCACATCCCTAGAGTTAGACCATAAGTGTGATGTTCATTTAACCAGGACCGGTTCCACGCTGCGCATCAAGGTTGAGCAGTGACTTGGCGCCAGTGGCATTGTTTCTCAAATTGTGATCCGTGTCTGTGTCAGGCTTATTATTATTAGCACCGCGTCTTACTACCCGTTCGGGTTATACGCACTTACGCTAATGTGTAATGGTAGGGTGATTGTGAGATGAAATGGAGGACCTACAGTATAACGTGGGATCCGAACCACGGTAGAGTCCTGGCATTCCCCACATTCACAAGATGTCTTGTCAGAGGTGAAGGAAGGGTTTGGTAATCAGATAAATCTGTGCCGCGACCGAGGGTTGAACCCCGGCCGCCAGCACAGAAGTCTGACACCTTACCCCTAGACCGCCAGGTCACCTGTGTCAGGCTTATGGTAACCGCCGGAGGGACGCTAGTGAAAATCTATATATACACCCTTAGAAGCTCTCTAAATTGTTTTTATAGTAGCATAGCCCCCTAACTGCTGAAATCAAGGAAAACTTCTAAATCTTAAACACCTATATAAGATACCCCCCCCCCTCGCCCCGACTACAGCCTTGGACATAGATTAGAATATTTACTATCACAGCTACCACGAATTTTCTAGAATACACACCAGGGGACATATGGACAAGAGCGTCAGACTCGTATTTTCTGGTTTACATGAATATTCTTTGTTTTCCGAACCATAAAATAACATAAGTAATTATTTAAGGTTGACATTATTTTTTCCAAATATGAATAAATGCCCATTCGGGTGTCCTGAGGGTTAGTTATCTCCTAAATGGGATTTTTAATCTCCTTCCACGCAATTGTGTGTGCACTTCCCCTAAATACAATCTAACCTCATTCCTAAGACATTATAATAATTAGTGCATGTGCGTTGAACCGAATGGGTAGTGATAATTTTGATTTTTTTTGTTTGGTTAAAAGTCCTAAAAACAGATTAATTGCTGGCGTTCTGGAAGGTGTTTTATCCAAACAAAATGCCACTCTACAGTAGGTTCTGGTACGAACAGGATGTTACTTTAAATGTCCCTGCGTTTGTAAACCAGACGACGAAACGACGCCCACCGCCGCCGACTGCTGTGCATCGCGTCGGGCCCAGCCCTCCTACCCTCTTGTCGGTGCTAGGTCACATGGCGTGATCTCACTCTTATACATTGACCTAACCTACTTTGGTAACCGCGTGGTCTAGCGTGATACTCTCGTGTCAGTCTGGACTGCCGATAATGGGGGGACGGGGGAAGAGGTTCAAATCTCGGTCGGGTGTACTGCTTATTTTCATAAATGGTTTTTCACTCTCCCTCAACGAAAATGCGGGCACCTTCCTAATCTTTAAAACCGTTATTAGTGTAATTTGTTCATAAGCGTATAATTTGAACGGGTAGTAAGACGCGGTGCTAAGAAATAAAAGATAAAGGCCATTTTATGCCATTTGCCCCAACTTGTCTGTGTAAGGCAGCGCTCTCGGCCCTTGTGTTTAGTTCGGCTGGCGGCCGGAAACAGCACCGACCATCCAACAGCGTAGAAAGTTACTTTTATAGGGGGGTCCGCCAGATAATCTTTCTCACCTTTAGTCACTACACTCTTTTAATACGTATAATGGGGATTCATCAAAATCCGGGGAGAGGGGGGGGAGGTGGATGGACCCCGCGACTCCTGCCTTTCTACACCCCTCCAACCATCGCACACGGCGTAGGGACACTCTCCCCCGAGCACACTGAACGGGCGTAGGAACAGACTCCCCTATCACTCTGAATGGGCGTAGGGACAGACTTCCCTATCACTCTGAATGGGCGTAGGGACAGACTCCCCTATCACTCTGAACGGGCGTAGGGACAGACTCCCCTATCACTCTGAACGGGCGTAGGGACAGACTGCCCTATCACCCTGAACGGGCGTAGGGACAGACTGCCCTATCACCCTGAACGGGCGTAGGGACAGACTGCCCTAGTACCCTGAACGGGCGTAGGGACAGACTCGGAAGAAGTCTGCACAACCAAGCGTGTTGAATTCCCCTTTCCCACAGGCCCTGACGTCAAGGTCCTCTCTCGTAATCTAGTGTCACACATTCTCACATGGTTAGCGAGGGAGACTAACGTTTTCCTCTTGAAGGAGGTGATTATGATAATTGTTTTAACGGCGTAAAGATTTCTGTTTAGCGAGTCTTGGAAGGACTGTGAACCATTGTTACTAGATCTGTGAGAGTCTCGTAGTGGCGAGGCCATCAATGCGCCAGTAGGGCAGTTCCCGCGCGTTTCTGGGACCGTCACCTGGCCGAGGGGCATGGGTCAGGTATTCCTTCTAGAGCTGACCCAATTATTTTCGGCAGTCGTATCTTTTTTCTATGAAAGTCGAACCCGGGACTCTGACCAGTGGGAAGGCACTTTTGTTTCAAGATGAGGTCCTCCGCCCTTCTACCAGGATATGTTGGCTGTCGCGGGCCCCCCAACTGTGAGGTGGAAGTTTAGTTTGTTCTAAAACATCGGTTCCCAAGCTCTGGTCCGTGGTGGTGTTCCAGGTGGTCTGCACATGCAATATATATTTTATCTTTATTAAATAAAAATTAAATAAATACAAGAGTAAAATATTGACAAGCTAACTCCGCTAAGGGCCGATCTTATGACTCCCGGATAAATATTAATCTGGCTGATAATTATTTTTATCAGGTCGACAAGTTAAAAGTGCATCTCATGACCGCCAGATAGCATTTATCTGCCAGATAAAACGTATTTATCCATCACATTTTTATCAGGAGGTTTAAGTACCTGATAACTTTAATCTGAAAGTTAAAATGGGTGTTACCATAGTGACGCGTTTTTCATGAGGTTAAGCCTATCTGCATTTGTTTTCAGGTTAAAATCTTGGTTCACGCGTTTAGTAGGCTCTAACCTATAAAGTTAAGATGATCATACCTAGCACCGCGTCTTACTATCCGTTCGGGTTATACGCTTGTCAAGTTAAAACATTTAATTCACACTTTTATAAAAACTTACAAGCTATTTGTGGAGTTATATTATATAAGAACACATTATCAAAATGTGAGTACAATAAATGAAATTTTGTAAACGTTATACCGAACTATTGATCACATTTGTAGCTTCTGCGCCCACGTAACGTCATCTGTTTACTTACACTAGTTTAGCCGCCATTATTTAACAAATGTTGAGCGTTGTAGCTACTAGCCAAGTTGTACGCATGCGCGCACCAGTAAAAACCGTACCAATCTTGCATTTTATTCATAAAAATATATTTATCCCACAGATAACCATCCAGCAGATCAATTCAGTTCATAATACGCGTAAAATATTAAAGTGGCTGATAACCTTTATCCTTTAACCTCCCGATAGCAATATTTATCCGGAAATAATAAGACCGGCCCTAAACCGGCCTAAACTAAACTTTGTTCCAACATATACTCCAATTTTAGTAGGAAAAGTCGACGATCATAAAAAAAATTACTACTTTACTAGTGTTATTTTATTAATATGTGCGACAGGTCAGATGATGTGACATTAGATTTAGTATCGTTTGTAGCTGTCAGATGAGGCTCTTCCTATGGAAATTAGACTGTATGTGTACTAGACCCTCCCCCATCCCCCCATTATTTTCAACACACATATTGAAGAATCATCATAGACGGTACCATAAAATATGAGTGACTATCGACATTTTTATGAGGACCAAATTAAACAAATTTTTTCAAAATAACATATAGCCTATGTTACTCTCTGATAATGTAGCTTTATATTGGTGAAAGAATTTTTAAAATCGGTCCAGTATTTTTTGAGTTTATCCATTACAAACAAAAAACAAAAAAATCAAATCTTTCCTCTTTATAATATTAGTGTAGCTTGATAAACAATTTGATTAGAAAATGTCCTGCTTCGACAAGTGGCAGGTGGGTTGTCCACGAGTATCGAGTAGTCCACTGATGGGACAAAGTTTGGAAAATGCTGGTTAAAACGACGTAGGGTCCCTTTTTTTTCTGGGCCAGACTGTCGTGGGCGGACAGCCTTGCTCGAGGTCTCAAGACCTAGTGCACTGTCGTGTACTGTCCAGTTAATTAGTATCGTGGTTAATTTCCCCCGACACTCACTCAACTTCCCGCGACAAACTTCAGAGGTTCTTGTTAATTCAAGGGTTCTCGGAACCCGCTTCGGTGGCCGCACGGTCTGACGCGTTACTCTCGCAATAGACTGCCGACAACGGGGAGATGGAGGTTAGAATCTCTGTCGGGTCTAAAGTCTGTTAATGACAGATTTTTACCTGCATGATAGTTTAAAAAAACGTGTAAGTTGTATATGACTTTTTTCCGTCATGTTCAATCACATGGTTTAAGTTTGTCTGTCGCCATTTTTGAAGCTATATTTGTTAGACCTTTTGTGAAAGTGCTGTGAATAGTAATTTTTTCAAGAGGAATAAAACGATAAACTAGCTTTGTGCCAGACCTCAAATAAATATAAATAATATTGGCCTAAATTACTGTGGTTAACTATCACACTCATACATTACCGTATGTTTTCATTACAATTATTCCAAGTGACAAATGTCATCTGTTGGCGTAGGGATACATTAGAGACCATTTATAGTAACTGTTTGAGCAGTCATCCAAGGAAACTAAGGTCTTGAATGTGCTATACTGCTGTACTATACTCCGTCCACGCAAATTAATGTACACTTTCTAAAAATATTACTCTCAAACCCTAAAACCATAATGTAATTAGTATATTAACGTGTAACCCGAACGGGTAGTGAGACGTGGTGATAGAACAGATTCTTGGAGAACTCTCCCTCAAGGGTCAGAGGTTTGACGACACCTAGTGGGAAAGTGCACTTATTTGTGTCTACATTCGCGATTAACTGTGCTTCTTAATACATTAGCACTTTTTTAAAAATATATTTTTTCTAAGAACTTTCATTACAAATAATTACAAAACCACCTGTGTTCGAATGGTCTAAGGCGTCACTCTCGCAGTATACTCTACTGCTGATGACGGGGACGTCGGGGATTGAATCCTGCTAGAGTGTACTAACGCTGCACTTATCTAATTTTTTTCCACTCTACCTCCACGCAAATGCGCGTTCATTTCCTTTGATTTCTATCTTCCTCATTCGTAACCCAATGGTGTGAATATACGTATGACCCGAGCCGAGGGGGTAAATAAGACGCACCGCGCAGGAATAAAATATAAAAATATGTTAATCTTCGGAATAAATTAAAACTATTTTGTACCGTCAACCTTGGCGGTTTTGGGGTAGTGTGCTCGCCCATAAGGACCCGGACCGGCCGAAGTCGACAGATTTTTCTTGAGTGATAAAAACCGTAGGTCAACTTTCTTTGGAGGTGGAAGTAATGTCCCATGTCGACTGTGGAATGTCAAAGAACCCTGGAAGGTTTGTGGAAATACCTTTCTCGGCAAAATTGGTAGGCCCTTTCGCTCTCGCTCGTAGAAATTCTCGTGTGCTGATAAAATCACTCGGTTCAGTAAGTGCACGTTAATACTTCAAATAATTAATTAGTACCGATGATTGCCGTTCATATTGTCGAAAAGAAAGGACATGGAAGAAGGTTCTGGGTTCGATACCCTTTGTCCAGGTGTGATTTGTCAACTCGAATGGGATTATTGTTCCAATTTTCCAAACGTGTAATTTTATTTAATTTTTAAAATAGGTACATTTGATAACCAAGGGGATATTCAAGTTCAAATAGCGTATACATCAACGGGAACAGACCTTAATTGGAAGTAAATGTTTTTATCTCTCTTCAAGTGTGTTAAACAATTAGCGAGAGTGCAGTTCCGCGTACATCCTACAGGCCTTTCTTCCCCTGCCCCATTTGACCGTTACGTGGGTCTCTCTTCCTACGTACCCTACATTCTAATCAGTCTTGAAACACTTAGGAATAGTGTTACACGCAAATAATTAACTTTGGACCTTTCCCCTTCCCGTCAGATCGCGGGTAAACGGTCGAAGTCGGTCGCGTGACGCACCCGCTTATCCGGTGGTGTCATTTTCATACCGTGGCGTGGCTTGTTTCCAGGGTAAGCATAGCTGGTTTTGATGGTACCTATTAATAGTTCTCATAATTTAGTAGAACACTAATTGTGTCGTACAATACTTTCTTCACCTATGTATAATTTGTGTTAATTTCTTTGGATAAGTACAGGGCCCGGATAATGAGTGCCCCTAGCACAGCTCCTTCGGCCCTTCCATTGGCAAGACATTTGAGTCAATTAACGGTTGATTGAGTGTAATAAAAACATATAATAATAAATGGCTGCTAGACCCTTTCTATGAATGTGTAATTGCTTAACACTCTGTTGCTACATCTATGGTACCTTTACTCTGGTGCCTTAAAAACCCTCCATGGCGTGAGTCTGCAAGCGAGCTACACCTAAGCAGCCGCCGTATGTTTACTAAGATAGTGCCAACTGTCCTCTTATTTTGTTAGCACCGCGTTTTACTATCATTTCACGTAATAAGCTTATGTACTAGTTACGCTAATGGTGTTGGGGATTAGGATGCCTATGTTTAGATAAAATGACCCGCCTCGGTGGCGTAGTTGGCTAACGCGCTTGTGTTGAGCTCGACTGCTGAGGACGGGGAGATCGAGGTTCGAATCTCGGTCGGGTGAACTGGGGGTGGTTTTTCCTAAATGGTTTTCCACTCTCCCTCCACGCAAATGCGGGTTCACTTCCTCTAATTCAACCTTCCCAATTCCTAATCCATTAGAGTAATTAGTACTTAAAGCGTACAACCCGAACGGGTAGTAAGGCGCGGTGCTAAATATTAAATATTATTATAGATAAAATGTATCAGGTTTTGCGTGGAGAGAGTGGAAAACCCACCCCTAGTACACCCGACCGAGATTTGAACCTCAATCTCATCATTGGTTGTCTAGTCTGAGGTGAGAGTAGCGCCTTAGACCGTGTGGCCACCGTAGCTCCTCATTAATGGTCCTCACGTGCTAATATTGCTCAGTGGTTAATCTAGGCCTCAATTAAGGGTTCATAGTTTATATTTTGAAATGTGTTTACATGGTAAAATAAAGTTTTAATGTTTTCAAGGAGCATTGCTTGTTCTGCTTGCGTTAATACACTATTTTATGGTTAGGTTTTAATAGCGAACAATGGGCAGTTATGCCCTCATGTTAACACCTTTGTAACTTGTTAAAATAAATTGCTTGGTTAGGCTTTTATTACTAATGTAATGTCTTGTTTTATGTTTGCTGTAGCATCAGAATTTCTGCAATGAGCACAGCGCACTTTCATTTTGGTTTTATATTTGATTATGTTTTCATTTTGGGATTTCCGTCTACCCTCTCCCGCCTTTATTTTTATAATTAAAGAATCTGGTCAAACTTTATATCATATAATTAAACCCCCCACTTAAAGATTTCATTCTATAACCTGCCGCCTTTTAAAGTGTTCACACAGTTGGTCAATTGTGGTTTTCCATACTTAAAAATAATACATTCTCAGACGGCGTTTGGGTCTATTTAATTTTTAATTACTCAAAATGTTCCTTTCTCCTTCCTTAGAAGAAATTGTATTTATTTTATGGTTGTATTTGAACAAATTACAAGTTGTATTATTTTTTTTAAGTGTAAATGTTAATATTCTTTTGCAAGTGTAAATGTCGGATGTCGATTTTATCATTAACGTGATCAGGGTTAGGGCCCCAGGGGGCTCACGGTGTCTACCCACACAAGCTCCCCTCAGTTTCCCGGGCATTTAGGTCTTATTGATCAACCAAAACTTTAGTTTAAAAAAAAAATCATAGTTGAAAATAACTTTTAAACTGTTTCAGAGGTTACGCAAGCGTAATTTTGGAAAATAGTTGTGTGTTTCTTCCAGTAAAAATAAAATTAGTTTGCTATTAAAGGTTTTGTTAATTTTGTTAACCTAAATGCAACATTTGATTGGCAATATAAAGGATGATTAACTCGGGACTGAACACTTTCTCCTATTGGAGGCGTGGCAAGTTGCAACGTCCTGTTGGAAGTAGCCATATGCAAGTTTCTGATCATCAAACTGATAATAAGTTCATTAAAGATTACAAATATTGGTCACTATTCACAGTATTTTAAAGGTTAGCCCAATGATAGGGCGATAAGTCACCTCACACCAGAGACTAATTTTCATGGATGCAATGGATCTTCATGGATGGCATGGGAATTGATTATCAGTGGCCCACACCCGTGTATTTTTCGGGCTTACGTAACCAGACAACTGGAACCATGCTTCATCCATGGTATGTCTAGGGTGGGGTTTTCGGCGAAAAATTGGGAAAACCATTGACATTAAGCTAGTCGCTTTGCCAAATCATGTGGCTATGGCTCGTATGGCTTAGTATTTACCTGTTAGACTGCTCTTTGACATATCGAATACAATCGTCCAGTCTCTTGGGATAACCTCCGAATATATTTTCTCTGGGATGCCAATAACCGCTGCTTCACATCCTGTATGTTGTCCTCGGTCATCTTGG
>CABFOW010007247.1:13780-25458 GCA_902141385.1 Timema californicum | reverse complement strand
ATAAAATTTAACTATACTATTTGTTATTTTTTAAGTTTGATAATACCTATCAAAAGTGACAGCTGAAAATAACATGACTTGATGTATGAATATATTAAAACTGTTCTAAAGTAACTTAGTAACTACCAGATACTGTTCTTCCCACCAAAATCAGGGTATGTTTTTAATCCGAGTAAATAAAATTCTCCACCAGTATTCGAGCGGTTAAAAGGATCAAAATACCTCCCATATCAGTCTATTAAGCCCGTGGCCTTTCGTATCTGTGGGTCAGGAGTGCCAACAGCTCATCTAAACAGTAACGACGCCGGGTTCAGACTGTTGGCATATGGTTGGTTGTTGATAAACCCTGTATCTCCCCGCTAACATATGGACCAGTTCCGCGCCAACAGCTGCGCTGATAGCCAACACACGCACGTGTTTCGGTGGCCGCGTGGTCAGACGCGCTACCCTCGCAGACTTTCGCTAGACAGCCGGGGAGACGGGGAGATCGAGGCTAGAATCTTGGTCGGGTGTACTGATTTATATTTTCCAAAATAGGTTTCCACTATCCTTCCGTGCATATGCGGGTACACTTTCTCTAAATATAACTTTATAATCCCTAAAACCATTAGTGTAATTAGTACATAAGTGTTTCACCCGAACGGGTAGAAGACGCTGTGCTAAATAAAAAATACACACACACATCGCAGAATGTAGAAGGCCATATTGCGTCACAATCATTCAAGTCTTAAAAAACGAGAGACAATCAACTCGAAAATCACAACACGTGCTTTCTAGGTATATTTGCAAACTGATCCGGTGGCGTAATTAGGCTCCTTTCGTGGTTAGTGAAGGGTGTTAATATATTTATATTTTACCTAGTGATAAGACTATCGAATAATGATGTATTCAAAGTTAATATAAAACACTCTTTAGGTCGGTATACAATTTAAATTCGGCATACAAGTTAATAGACCTCCCCAGATTGCCGAATTACGTCTAAACATATGGAATTTTAAAATATAAATACGGGAAATGGAAGAGCTTAGAATGTATACAACCAATAAAGAAGATTATTTTCGATGTGGCTACGTTGCACTTTGGTAGGCACGTAAAAAAAATCATATAAGGCAATCATATAAATCTTACTGAAGAAGGGGGTGGGGTTGATTAAATAAAAATAATTAGAAAATAAACTTTTCGGAATCAAAGGCAATCTAAACTCGCAAAGTATACCCATTTGTTTTGCAAATATATTAGTTTGGGGACCATAATTTTGTTTGGAAAAACATGATGCTCGATATTTAATATGTTTTTGTAACAGATTCTATGATTTCATTAAAGCTATTTGGTGAAATGTGATGCTCTTTTCTCTAACATATATAATTACGTCGTTTAACTTATATTTTCTTTCTTAGGTACAAACCCGCCTCGGTGGCATAGTTAGCTAACTGTGCTAGTATCGTATTGAGCTAGACTGCCGAGGACGGGGAGATCAAGGTTCGAATCTTGCTCGGTTAAACTGGGGGGGGTTTCTTAAAATTATTTTCCACTCTCCCTCCAAGCAAATGAAGGTTCATATCCACTTTATTCAACCGTCCCAATTCCTAACCCATTAGCGTGATTAGTAATTTAGCGTATAACCCGAACGGGTAGTAAGACGCGGTGCTACTACTACTACTACTACTAATAATAATAATAATAATAATAATAATAAACTAAATAAAAGCGCCTGCGCCTGCCCGCCTTATAACTTTAGGGTTGACAGTTTGGCGTCATGCTCGAGCAATTCCAACAACACTCGCTATTCAAAATAGTCAAGGTCAAGTGTCCACTCCCAAATTATGATAATTTTTTTTAAATGTTATATCTTATTTTCAGGTGACAAAAATTGCCTTAAAAAGCGTCTGTTGAAGCTTCAATTTAATAAATTTTACCGGGGGAAGAGACCCACTGGTTTGGGCCCACTGGAGAAAAATCCTGTGGGCGCCCTTTTTTGAGAACGGCATGCATTGTTCCTCATTGTTCAGGGACTGCTCCATATTGAATACATAATGATCCCCTACACAGTATTACTTCAGTCATCGCTGAGAATTAATGCCAACAGAAGTTAGGAAACCCAACAATCGTTCCGCTACGCCCTGAATCCATCTCACTTGTTAACCCATGGCGCTTGTGTGTGTAGTTATACCTTTGTTCCTCTTGCATAACCCTCGGGCTGCTTACAATGTGTGTGACTCATGTTTGAAAAATATCTCGTTCACTCTTACTGTCCTCAATATGTGTGTGTATGGCCTCAATAACAGCACAACACACATTACATAACATATATAACATATTCTGAAAATTGAAAAATGACACCAGGACACGGGAATCTAACCCTGGACCTTTAGCTTAGTACGACAATGCTCTTACCACTGAGCTATCCAGGATTCGTCCCGTGCACATGGTCATTTTTCACTCTTCACTCATATTTTAAGGCAGAGGCAGGTGTCATTTTTCAATTTTCAGAATATATCTAGATGGAGTAATCCTCACTAAAATGCATAAATAATAGCTTTGGCTATTTGATTCATTAAAATATATATGTCAAAATTGAGATGGCACCGATTAAATACCTCTTGTATATATTGTCGATATTGTTGATCTTAATACTACGGTAAATGTTACGCTTTAGTATATTTATCAACGTTTCTCAAATTAGTGTTGTTTGCGTTAATTCATTTTAAATTCAAATTTCTTAGTCACCCACATATTCCGTAAGCTCCATATTCTTAAGTTTGTAAAAGTTAATTTTTAATTTGGTGCACACATTCCATATAATCTTTAATCACGTGATATTGTTTCATTGTGCACCCCGAAACAGGAATTTTAAAATTTGGATTTGATATATTTTTTAAATTAATTCAAAGCTGAGTAGGAAGAAATAAAATTAAGAGAATTTTTTCTGTGTGTTTGAAGCAAAGAAAAGCGTTGCCATTTCGTGGTTACCCCAGGCAACTCTGCTCTTCTGCTATTGTAAAATATGCTAAATTAATAAATCAACAAAATATTAAATTTACAAACTTTAATAAAATCAGTTTATTTTTCAGTTAATACGTACATAGTTGGTTTTTTTAAACAATAAGAAATCTCAGATATGAATTTACAATTGGTGTTCTTAAAAAGTTGATTAATCCTGAAAGCACGCCCATTTTGATTTCAATCTGCCATCGTTAGGAGTGGCTTTTTATTTAATCTACTTGTATCTATCTATTTTAAAGCTCTCTTTCTTCCTCGCTGCCCTTAAAAGGCCTTCCGCACCAATCAAAGATAAATTTAGTGTTACTTTATTTATACTATTAAATTATAGGTTCTAAAGAGCTTTCATATAAAGATACAAAAAGGGCGCTCACAGGATTTTTCTCCAGGGGGGCTAAACTGGTGGGTCTCTTCCCTCGGTAAAATTTATTAAATTGAAACCTCAATAGACGTTCGAAAGCAATGTAAGTGAAAGTATTATTACAGCATCAATAGAATAATCTTATCAACAGACCGGGCTATACGTATTTTAACTGTGTCATTGAAGTCGGGGTGAGAAAGGTATAATTCAAAGCAAATATACTCGTATTTGTTTGGAGAGAGGGGGGGGGGGATCTATGACAACTCACCCCAAGTACATCCTGTTGAATTTAGCACCTCGAACTCCCCTGTCATCGGCTGACCAGGCTAGATGATCTAGAAACTTAGTTCACGTACACGGCGATTTGGTTAGTTACTTTTTTTTCAGGAATGAGCAATAACATGAAACCAATTTTGTTGATAACTTTTAAATATATATAAAAGAAAAAGCGTTATTAAAATTTTAATAAACACGATTTTATGTAAAAACTAAAACATTGTGTACATTATTTTAAAAAAAATAGTTTTTTATAACCATGAATTGCTAGTTTCAGAAATCTCATTAGTTTCGCAATAAAATAATGATCATATTAATTCAAAAGTGGTGAAAGCACCCTTAACGGTAATCATAGAACCTAATGTAAAAACATTGGTTTACACAGTTTTTTATTTTTTTCCTTTTTTAAATTTCTTCATATATTTTCTTTTATATATGTATGTATATATACACACACACACACACACGCATCTTACTAGCTGTTCATGTTGTACACATATAATGATAGTTAAGAAATGTATGTGGAGAAACTCGTATGGACAGTGTTAATAATGAATGGGTGCTAAAGGAGTTGAGGTTTGAAAGGGAATCCTATAGGTCAATGTGGAAGAAGTTTCTTACGTTGGTTTGGACATGTTGAGAGGATGAGTATGGATCGAGTGACGAAGCAAATATATGTAGGTAGAGTGTGTTGATCAATAGGAAGGTGTAGGTCATATAAGACCAGGCTAAATGTTGTAGACGAATATGTTTAAAAGAGAAACATTAATAGTTTTAATAATAAAAGAGCATTTATGACTCGGTGTATGGATACTGTTGAAGCTAAGGGAGTATGGGAGGTTATGGAATTGTGGATAACGTTAGTGAAGGTGGATCAAGTACGGAGTTTTTTTTTTAGCTAAATTCACAGTTTCTTGCCTACCCCGTAAGGGAACGGCGGGATTAGTTATGGATGTATGGATGTGTGATAATTACTCTAATGGAATAGGGATGAAGAAAGAAGCATATTTTAGAGGTAACCTAACCGAACTTGCGTCGAAGAATACTGGGAAACCGTTTAGGAAAAACCACCCTCAGTAGACCCGGTCAGGATTCGAACCCCGATTTCCCTGTCCTCCGCAGGTGAGGGTGACGCTATTCGATCACTGAAGCGGGGTTTCCCTTCACCTCTTGTGAAAACGTCCCACTTAGCAAGTATAATCAACAAGGCGGATTAGTAGTGAACAATCTGTATTCTGAGGCCGCATGAATGAAATTCTTCACTAAACCGCAGCGCCGGCCTGTCCCGATGTGTTGGAAAGGGGGGAATGAATCATTTCTAATCTCGTTACCTCGCGTGAATGTGTAATCATCCAATCATCCACGTGCCTCGTTATACCAGCAATCTCGCCTCAATCTGAACCTGAATCATTTCACACTGATGCATCGTTTCCCAAACTGTGGTACTCGAAGGAGTCCAGAGGTCTCGCAGCGAGCCACCTAGTTATATTACTCATAAAATATAGTTTAATAATAGTAAGTGTTATGAACAAATTAGCACCGATATTGTCGTGAAGTCGTCGACTTTTTATAAGCCTTTCTTTTCCCTCTGTCACGGCCATGTTTGTCTTACTACTCAAGATCTGTTATATTATTATTATTAGCACCGCTTCTTACTACCCGCTCTGGTTATACGTACTTACACTAATGTGTAATGGTAGGGTGATTGTGAGATGAAAAGGAGGACCTACAGCTTAACGTGGGATCCGAACCACGGTGGAGGTCTGGCATTCCCCCACATTCACAAGATGTCTTGTCAGAGGTGAAGGAAGGGTTTGGTAATCTGATAAATCTGTGCCGGGACCGAGGATTGAACCCCGGCCGCCAGCACATAAGTCTGACACCTTACCCCTAGACCGCCAGGTCACCTTTTCTCAAGCTCTGTTGACATTTCGGTATGACCGTTTATATTTTACAAGATATCAGGCATTTGTGTGTATTTTATTTTATGGCGATCTGGAAGAGGTCCCGAAGGAGGTATGCGAATGGCGAAAGTTTGGAAAATACTATTCTAGGAAATAGTTTTAGAAATAAAAATTCAAAATTCAAAATACACTTCTGTGCTGGTGTCCGGGGTTCAATCCTTGGTCCCGGCACAGATTTATCTGATTACCAAACCCTTCCTTCACCTCTTGACAAGACGTGTATTAATCACAACTTGTGAATGTGGGGAATGCCAGGCCTCCACCGTGGTTCGGATCCCACGTTAAACTGTAGGTCCTCCATTTCATCTCACAATCACCCTACCATTACACATTAGCGTAAGTGCGTATAGCCCGAATGGGTAGTAAGACGCGGTGCTAATAATAATAGTAATAATAATTAATACACGTAATTCCGTGTAACTAGACCAACGGAACTAAATACAGTATAGATTATAAAAAGTGACAAGTACTCGTAGCCTTCACGCGTCAAACTAGGGTTTGAATCCAACTGATAGACCTGTGGAATGTTTTCCATATCTTGACTGCCCCATCCTCTTTCCAGATGATTACCGGTGAAGTTAAAAAAAAAAAACACTATTTTTGTTCTCTCCCATTGAATTGAACAGTTTACTCTGCTAATAGCCAATACTTATATTCCGAGTGTAGAATTCACTGTAACAAAAAGTAGGACAGATCTTATTGAAACATTCCATTGCTCTTCTCTCTTTGTCTACTATGTATTTATTTTGTTAACATTTACAGTAGCTGTTGGTGTCCCGCCTCTTTATAATGTTAGCCCTGGTACATTGTTTACTGATAGAGCGCTACCTGTGGAGCAGCAGCGTGTGGGCGGGTATCTCCATCACATTCCTCCGTGTACGGCGCACGATTAATATATGACACATGTTCTTCCATCAGCCGCCCTCTGTCCGACTAGGGCATCATACCTTATCTCATCGTGACACACGTGTTCACATAAAGGTTCCGGAAAATATTTAAATCATTACTTTACTTAGGTATAAGTACATATAATATGCTTAGATAAATTTTAAATAAATAATTTAAATCTATAAATTAATAATAATATTTAGCACCACGTCTTGCTACCCGTTCGGGTTATACGCTTTAAGTACTAATTACTCTAATGGATTAGGGTTTGGGAAGGTTGAATTAGAGGAAGTGAACCCGCATTTGAGTGGAGGGGGAGTGGAAAACCATTTAGGAAACCCCCTCCCCCCCCAGTTCACCCGACCGAGATTTCGAACCTCGATCTCCCCGTCCTCAGCAGTCGAGCTCAACACGACAAGCGCGTTAGCCAACTACGCCACCGAGGCGGATTATATATAAATTAATGTTTGACTTGTGTTATCCACGTAACCATCCCATTTGCCCTTAATCTCTTTCCACCAGGTTTTGATTGAAGTCAAATAATTTGTTAAGGACGAAACATAGAAATCTACATTCCAATATTTTATTTATTATAATATGTACATAGCTAAATCTATGCCATTGTTTTTTTGTTTATTATACATTTTTCAACTTTTCTTGGATTTGTTGAATATCCGTGTTTTCTTCATTAGAATGTTAAATAAATTCACATTTTATTTACCCGCCCTGCAGTGATATTCGTGTTTGAATACAGTGAAAATCCACTGTTGCTATCTTATGTTTGAAATATTCCGTTGATAATATCCAAGATAACACGTCATCATTTCCCCTCACGTTGATGATGGACATAACCACACATTTTCCCTGTAACACCAGCCATCCATCTACAGCGTTATCGCGTTATGAGAGACCTACCTGTATAGTAACGGAAAAGCTATTGACGTTGACCATTGTGACTTGCACAGTATGGCGTTAGATTTATTTGCCTGTGATTTAAAACCCGAGATTCTCAAAAACACGTTGAGAAATACCGTACATAGCCTTACTTTCCCTAGTGATATTTTGTGTTTATTGGACAAGTTAATAGAAAAATCGCCTGTGTTTAATATAGGCTATATGCTTTCTGTTGTGTTTTAGTCATCACCACCTCCTTCCTACAGTGGTGCCAACCACGATTAATTTAATTATATATATATATTAGTTTTTGAGATTTTTAAGAGAGAAATATTAATATTTTTATAAGTAGTTTTGATACTCATTCTACATCGTCTTAGGCGACCTGGTGGTCTAGGGGTGAGGTGTCGGACTTCTGTGCTGGGGGTCTGAGGTTCAATCCCCAGTCCCGGCACAGATTTATCCGATTGCCAAACCCTTCCTCCACCTCTGACAAGACGTGTATTAATCACAACTTGTGAATGTGGCGAATGCCAGGCCTCCACAGTGGTTCGGATCTCACGTTAAACTGTAGGTCCTCCATTTCAGCTCACAATCACCCTACCATTTACACATTAGCGTTAAGTGAGTATAACCCGAACGGGTAGTAAGACGCGGTGCTAATAATAATAATACATCGTCTTCAACTGTATCTGAAGCAATATCAAGTTAAACTTCATAACCCTTAATTCGACCTAATTATATTACATTTCATTCAATTTACTACCGGGTTAGTTATCGAACAAATTATAATCCTTTGTTAAAATTAATATAACCACCAATATCACACTGGGCTGGTTTGTTTTCACCCATATCGGGGGACGCGAAGGTTAAGGCCCTTGGCCCTGTCGAGTGTAAGTCTAAAACCTATTTCGTGGGATGGTGGGCGGGAGGGTGAAAGGCGTGGCCAAAGTATCCTTCCACGCCAACAAGAACAGATGGATCACAGGAACTGTAGATGGTGCTAGCTACCGGACAGGTCTTGCGGAAAAATCATACGTTTGTAAATGTCAGTTTTCTCGAGAACGTGTGAAAATTTTATTGTAATATTTTCAACACATCTTCTAAAATAATATATCCATGTTTATTAGTTGTTACATTTTCTTATTTTATGTTTTGCAGCTGGCAGTTTTCTTTTGAAAAATGTCAAAATTATTGATATTTGATCACTTAAAAATTATGGAGGAGGTATATATAAGTATAACTTAATCAACATGATTCTAATCCTGAACAAACCGTTTCCGAAAAGAGAATTTCAAAATAATAAAAATTCTTGAAGATAACCGTTTGTTCACATGGCTCTGCATTTCCACGCCCCAAATGAAAAAGGCCAATCGCCTTAAGGCGCTAACCTCGTCTGGTTTAGTTTGCTGGTGATAAGAGTGGTTTCGGCGCGAATCTCAACGGTTGGTATTGAATGTGGTTCCTCCTAGAGGATTTGCCACTTTCCTTCCACATAAATACAGGTACATTTCCTATAAATTTTACCTTCCTTGCCCTGTTCTAATGTGTAAGTATGTGGGTAGCTTGGAAGGAAAGTAAAACGCAATGCATTAAAAAAAACTTGTTTTCAATTCTTTTATTTGGTAAGAACAATTTTGATCCCATTAAAATCATATCTTTAATATATTTCGCCTTAAGGTCAAATAAATATTTCTGGTTCAATCTGACCACATAATGTCCAACTGTCATACCAAGAGCCTTTTAGAAAATACAAACCTATTTTCTTGAGGTTAAAATTGATAACATTTTATTATATTATTAATGTTATTGTATAGGTTTTGAAATTTGGCAATATCTATCAAAATTAACAGCTGCAGATAACATGACTTGACGTATGAATATGTTAAAATAGTTGTAGTAAA
Organism: Timema californicum; assembly: GCA_902141385.1. Classification (NCBI taxonomy): domain Eukaryota; kingdom Metazoa; phylum Arthropoda; class Insecta; order Phasmatodea; family Timematidae; genus Timema; species Timema californicum. Next base: position 16,171 of record CABFOW010007247.1, on the reverse strand, counting down.
TTTCTTAGCCATAAGATAAGGATATTTAAATGAAAATTGGACTATAAATGTTACGTATTCTTTGAATCATAATACCTCAAATAATAATAGAAACATTTTGTTACTGTCTTGGCGACATACATTCAAAATTGAGACTAGTTTTTGTTATCATATTTAGTGATTCTTGTCTTGAAATTATCTCAAGCGATAAGGAAGAGAAATTTTGTTTAGAAGAAAAGCATCTGCATTAGCTTGGATAAAGGATGAAAAAAATCACAGCTAAGAATCACATCTCGAAAACCGCCTCCAGTGCCGCGATTCGAGTCTTGAGCTTCTCGTCACCAGCAATCCATTATATTGCGAGAGTGACTCCGTAGGCTGTATGACCATTTGTGCAGGGATTTGGACATAATTAAATAATGCGGGAGTCCTTGAGCCTCTTGGTTCATAGATAAAATAATTTCATCAACATTTGTAGCCGAGTGACCCCCAATGAATTTGGTGGCTATTATTATTATTATTTAGCACCGCGTCTTACTACCCGTTCGGGTTATACGCCTAAGTACTAATTACGCTAATGGGTTAGGAATCGGGAAGGTTGAATATAGAGGACGTTAACCCGCATTTGCGTGGAGGGAGAGTGGAAAACCATTTAGGAAAAAACCACCCCAGTTCACCTGACCGAGACTTGAACCGCGGTCTCCCCGTCCTCGGCAGTCTAGCTCAACAAGAAACTAGCGCGTTAGTTAACTACGCCACATAGGTGGGTTTGGTGGTTATTGACTGGGAATTCGGGGTTCGAATCACGGCCAGATAAACAGGAGATTTTTTTCCGCAATTTTTTCCCCGTCTTAATTCCTTCTTTTTGGATCAAATCTGGAAAAATACTTGTATTAACAGTTATAATTGTTTTAAAAAATAACACTTATTACTTATAGTCACGCAATCCAAGTTGAGTTTAGAAAGAGGTAGAATGTTTCAATTTTGGGTCAAATATTTCAAATTGGACGTCGCAAATAAGATTTTTCGAATTTAAAAAACACACACTATAAACGATACATAATTGTAAAAGTCATAAACAATAAATGACTGATTTAATTTTAATTTTTATATTTTGGTTAACTTTTATGGCCGATGCTTTTTTTCCCCGTCAGATTTTATTTGTACGCTTCGATAGAAATATTGTTAAGATTTAATAACTTAACACATTTAATGTATTTGAGCATATTTCAGATATATGGCGCGCGTTCTAACCCTCCCAGAATGTCTGGCGAGACGTGAGAATTTGTCGTGTCGTATTTCACCAAGTGACGCCACCGCACGTAAAGACGGCAATCTACAAGCGAAGAATCCTTGAAGGTTTTACAAGCCGGTTGTGTTCAGGTGATAAAGGTAATAAAAAACTGAACAAAGTAAACCAACCAATTGTTATCTCTTTCCTTTGTTGAACTCCTTCGAGAGAACTTATGTATAAAAACACTCGTTTACCGCGTTTAACGCCGAGTTTTTTTTTTTTTTAGAATTCTTATTAAAAACATTTTTAGCACCGCGTCTTCTTACTATCAGTCCGAGTTATACGCTTCTGTACTAATTACGATAGTAGTTTTAAGGATGAGGGAGGTTATATTTAGAGGAAGTGTATTCGAATCGGTGACCTGGTGGTCTAGGGGTAAGGTATCGGACTTCCGTGCTGGGGGTCCGGGGTTCAATCCTCGGTCCCGGCACAGGTTTATCTGATTACCAAACCCTTCCTTCACCTCTGACAAGACGTGTATTAATCACAACTTGTGAATGTGGGGGAACGCCAGGCCTCCGCCGTGGTTCGGATCCCACGTTAAACTATAGGTCCTTCATTTCATCTCACAATCACCCTACCATTACACATTAGCGTAAGTGCGTACAACCCGAACGGGTAGTAAGACGCGGTGATGATAATAATAATAATAATAATAATAATAATAATAATATTCGAATCTGCGCTAAGAAAGAGACAGGAAAACCATTTAGGAAAAAGCCCCCTCCCTCATTACTCCGGCCGAGATTGAATGATAGCTCATGCCATATCAATGTGAACGATGGTGCTTGTAATTCAGCCTTCCTTATCATTATATTATCTGGTATAAGTTTTGGACATCACTATAACGAGGAGTAAGACGCGTAACACCGAAACAAAAATATTGTTGCGTGTGTTTAGGATACTACGGTGGCGGAAAGTTTGGAGTTCGTTTTCTGGTCGGGCGTATGATTTTTTTTTTCTTTACCTAAGTGGTTTCTCACTCTCCCTCCACACTATTTTCATTATACCTTCTTTATACTCATAGTAAGACGCGGAGCATAGAAATCACATTGTGTGTGTTTGGGGGGAGGGGGGTGATAAGTTGAGAAAGGGGGTTGTAAGATATATATATATAT
>CABFOW010007247.1:0-12711 GCA_902141385.1 Timema californicum | reverse complement strand
TTTTTAAACTCACAAAAATATACGAGATTATAAATTTGATGGAGTCATTGACTACCTGTATCCATATACTATAGTTATGTTGTTGTTAAAAGGTCAATGACTTGTGCCATCACCCTGTATCACGTGGGTGCTTCGCCCCAGTTGTGCCTCGGCTATCATGGCCAGTAGGACAAGGTCGATATGCGCTTGGAAATATTCCCACGAGCCACCACTGCTTGTCATCCCAGCAAAGCTTTCACTTTCTCACGTGTACAGACTCCACCCTGCACTTGGTCCACGGGGCGCTCTCTCGCCAGGATGTTCACTATCGTGATAGACAACACCGAGAAACAACAAAAGCGGTGGCTTTACCTCTAATTCATCGTATATATTCACAAACGATATCTTCTGGGCATCTCGGCCATAGGTACAATTCTACAACAGTCCAATTTTCATAGGAAGGGTATTTTACATAACCTTGATTAATTTATTTTAGCTGCAGCGACCGATTCTGGTCGATAGTTGAAAATTTAAATCCCGGCTAGAGATGCCTTGGTGATCTTTAAAAAAACCCAAGAAAACAACTAACCGTTCTTGTCTTTATCCTCTTGGGATTGGAATCTAAATAACACCGATGTTCAAGGTGCGGCAGAAGGGAGCGCAAGTGTTTTTACAATTTTTATAGAATTGAAATTTTTTGCCAAAATAAATCAAATATTTCTCCAGTAGCAACATAGAGTTTAGTTTCCTGCACATGCTAATATCAACATATCTTGAATATCTGTCAAGGGTGTTCTGGAATTTTGTCAAAACCTTTTATCTTTATTTAAAAAGTTTTGACAAAATTTCAGGACACCCTTGACAGATATTCAAGATCTTTTGATATCAGCATGTGCAGAGAACTAAACTCTATGCTGCTACTGGAGAAATATTTGATTTATTTTGGCAAAAAAAAATGTAATGCTATAAAAACTGTAAAATTACTCGCGCTCCCTTCGGCCGCACTTTAAAGTTTTAAGAATATTTATTCAACAATAAAAAAACATCCATGATTCATTGTACAAGGCACACAACACATCCGTGGTACATCACAGCACATCAGCCCCGGAGGGTTCCCCAGTATACATATATAACGTTTGACATGAATATAGCCCCGCTTAGGCTATGTGAAAAATAGTGGATTATGTATGTGGGGAAAATCGAATAAAACAACCCGCTCCGTCGCCCATATTGAGTCGACCACATTGGCCCTAGAGAGTAGGATATGGAAAATTGTCAGCCCCCCTCTATGATTGCGAGGGGTAACAACAGAAAATATCATTTACAACTAAAATCACCTACATTAGCCCACAAAGAGATACAATAAACGAAAAATGACCAGAGAATAGTAAGGACCTGTCCTTAAATTACGTAAAGGTTTTTGGGTTGAGGGGGGGGCTCTGTATTTTCTTACGGATTCTTACAAGGAAGAGGGGGGCACAGGGTTGTCAGAATACATCTTACGTAAGGTTTTTCATCAATGTGTGTTATGCCTAGTTTTACTGCTGTTGAACTATTCTAAAAATTCATATGACTCGCTTCATTACAAATAACTAAACGATTTAAATAATCTAATATACTTAGTCGTAAAGAAATTACGTTAGATAGATAATGGGAGGGACGGAAAATCTTACATTCCCTTATGTGGGGGGAAGCGGAGAGGGGTCGTAAATCACGAGAAAAAAAAGACTTAAACATAATCTAAGGATGGCCCCTAATGAAAAAATGAAAACACTGAAAAAAAAAGGAAAATAAGACCACACACTCCGACTAATTTCCAATATTATTTACTTACTTTACTTTGTAAGGTTTGTTTGTTTTTTAAGGATTATTTATTTATTTTAAACATATATATATAACATGAATAAAACACGTAGAAACATATAGGACAGACAGATGACACCAGCCCCGAGGGGCTCTCGTCAACACACACGACATAGAAACATATAACAAAACTTCACACAGAACAACATTGACGCCCTGGCGGGCTGAATAAGACTCTCAGTGGGTTAGGGGTGGGAAAATATAATAAAAACCCACCCCATAGCTCATAAATGGTCGTCAGGACCTTAAAATAATACAACATAATACAGAGGAGAGAGACAGAGCGGAAACAGAGGAAGGAAACAAGAAACATGGGAAAACTTTGTAAGGTTATAATTGGTATTGTGAATGTGTACTATCAGTATAAATCATTTGAACAATTTAATAGAATTCATAGTGATTATATTCAAACCGAGTAGTGTCAGGGTGCTTTTCATGTCTTTCATATAAGGACAACTAGAAAACTAAAATTTCTCCCCAAAAACTGTGTTCAAAGCAGATATAATAAACTAAAAGGCGATTGCAAAAAATTAAACCGCAAACGAACAATGAAGGAGATATTGGAACCAACAACCACCAACATCCAAATAGAAGACGAGTCTATGCTGCCATCTAGTGTCGGCTCGAGGAAACTAAAGGTATCTAGAGCTGGTCGGTACTCTTACACCGCCATCTTGGTGCCAACACATCGAGGTGAACTTGGAGACAGAACACTTCCTTGCTGTCAACCAACATGTCACTTCCGTACGTCAAGCCGGTGTGTGTGTGTGTGTGTGTGTGTGTCCTCGTTGACAGCCTCATGGTTCAAGGTCCTCAGTAATATAACTTTACAAACCAACCTTGTAACCTCATACAAGTGTTATCAGCTACTTAAATATTTATCTCTCACAATCTTTTTTTTCACGGGATCTGCGTCTAACTACCCATTAGGGCTAACCGCATATATATATAGAGATAATCACCTCAGTATATCCAGCCGAGGTTTGAACGCCGACCTCCCAGGTAAAAATTATTTCTTGCGAGATTGATACCTACAGTAGCCCCGTGGCTTCTTTGGTGCTGACTGACAGCTCACAGCTGACTTCTGACAGTCAACATTTAGGTATATATCCTGGCGGGCTGAATAAGACTCTCAGTGGGTTAGGGGTGGGAAAATATAATAAAAACCCACCCCATAGCTCATAAATGGTCGTCAGGACCTTAAAATAATACAACATAATACAGAGGAGAGAGACAGAGCGGAAACAGAGGAAGGAAACAAGAAACATGGGAAAACTTTGTAAGGTTATAATTGGTATTGTGAATGTGTACTATCAGTATAAATCATTTGAACAATTTAATAGAATTCATAGTGATTATATTCAAACCGAGTAGTGTCAGGGTGCTTTTCATGTCTTTCATATAAGGACAACTAGAAAACTAAAATTTCTCCCCAAAAACTGTGTTCAAAGCAGATATAATAAACTAAAAGGCGATTGCAAAAAATTAAACCGCAAACGAACAATGAAGGAGATATTGGAACCAACAACCACCAACATCCAAATAGAAGACGAGTCTATGCTGCCATCTAGTGTCGGCTCGAGGAAACTAAAGGTATCTAGAGCTGGTCGGTACTCTTACACCGCCATCTTGGTGCCAACACATCGAGGTGAACTTGGAGACAGAACACTTCCTTGCTGTCAACCAACATGTCACTTCCGTACGTCAAGCCGGTGTGTGTGTGTGTGTGTGTGTGTGTCCTCGTTGACAGCCTCATGGTTCAAGGTCCTCAGTAATATAACTTTACAAACCAACCTTGTAACCTCATACAAGTGTTATCAGCTACTTAAATATTTATCTCTCACAATCTTTTTTTTCACGGGATCTGCGTCTAACTACCCATTAGGGCTAACCGCATATATATATAGAGATAATCACCTCAGTATATCCAGCCGAGGTTTGAACGCCGACCTCCCAGGTAAAAATTATTTCTTGCGAGATTGATACCTACAGTAGCCCCGTGGCTTCTTTGGTGCTGACTGACAGCTCACAGCTGACTTCTGACAGTCAACATTTAGGTATATACCTGGATTTTGACTGTCAGAAGTGACAGCTGCTAAACACATGTTTTTGCAGATAATATGGTTCGGCGTAGGGATTCGTAATTTGGTCTGGTAACTTTTTAAAGCTGTCAGCTGTGAGCTGTCAATGAGCACCTAAGAAACCACGGGGCTACTGTATAAAATACTGTCGGTTTGAGCTGAGTGGTGACAGAGTTTTATAATTAATCAGACACAGCCTACGTTGTAAAGGTTGACTACCTTGAATTTAATACGTCCAAGCCCCAGTTCCTTAGGCCTGATTGATGATTGAAATTTGAAAAAAATACTTACACTCCACAAATCCAGTTATCATTATCATCATCATTGTTACTGCTAACAATGGTTCAGATCTCGTCGAACAATCGGGTTTTGATACACTCATTGTGATCAGAAGACGAGAAGCTTTTTAGACTAGTCACTCCACGAGATTAGCTGACCTTAATGTACTGTGGGCATTTGAATCGTGACTCATCTGTACCGATGCACTATTAAGTTTCAATAATAATTAATATGTTTAAAACGTGAAGTGATTCCTTTCGGCTATGAATCCTGGATCCATACCCAACAGTCATATTTCAAAAATATTCAATTTCAAAAAATAAAACATTAGATTGACAGCAATTTCACGAGTTCTAGTCAAACTATTTTTATTTAAGAATCAAATAGCCGAAGTTATTATTTGTGCTTTTCAGTGAGGAATTCTACATCTAGATATCATATTCTGAAAATTGAAAAATTACACCTGAACACGGGTTCGATTCCCGTGTCCAGGTGTCATTTTTCAATTTTCAGAATATTTTTATTTCATTTAAACAAAATAAAAGCACTTAGACCTACTTTCTGGATTGCCATTGCAAAGTTTACAACATTTTAATGGCAAAAGTGCAATCTATGTATAATTTTCGTTAGTTAATGAATGTTTGAAAAGATAGGGCTCTCGATGTAATAAGAAAAAGTTGTTTTAAGTCTTAAAAAAAAAGGTATTATCTTTTGATTTGCGGAAATACGCAAAAATTGAACTTAATCTAGGCTTTATTACTTGGACGAATAATAAGCTGACTTGGCAATTTTTCGTCCGAATATGAGTCATAATAATATAAATTTTTATTTGTACGTTCAACACAAAATCTATTATTGGCTTAATCTAATGGGTAGGGATTATGAGGGCTGTTTATAAGAAATTCCACTGCATTATCTCATAAAAAGGCTGGTAAAATCAAATAGCTTCCTGCCGGGACTCAAACCCTTGAACCTTTTCCACTATCAGCGTCCAAGTGCAATGCCACTCTAACGGTTTAATTAACTTGGAGACTGATTCGAGCAATAAAAATAATTATATACAAGCTGGGTTGGCTGCACATCTATGCTTGACTCTAATTTAGAAGGCCTAGGCCACAGACAAAGTGGCCTAGGCTGATTCTTGACGCGCTACATTAAGAGCGAGCGTGCATCATAGCAGGCCCAACTCGGCTCCCGGCTCGCGCGATTGACGGAAGTAAAAGGGATAAGAAAACCACCAGGATATTCCAGAAATGTGTGCAGTGCATTCGTTTTCGAACGATTACTCGAAATTCTCTGTGGTGATGATGGGGAGACAAAGCAACAAAGTTTCTTATTAATAACTACAGTATGTCCCTATAAAGACAGAATAATATTTGTGCACACTACTTAGCTGTGAAGCCACTCTAAAATGGTCAAAAAACGGCTTTATCATCGCAGTTGTTATACCAATAATATTAAATATTTTAACAATCTTCAGTATTAGTAACATATATTAGCTCTTTATCTTCATTAATATTTAATCAGAAATGATCCACGTGCAATAGTGTTGGTGTAAATTTACGATTTTAAGCCGGCTGTATCACAGAGTTGATGGGCATGTGTTGCACGCTCTTAAGATTTCTAACATAATTATTTTCCATCCTTATTACAGTCTAAAGTCGGTGAATTTCCTTTGTATTACCTTTCTTAAGTTACCTCAAAAATAAGCCCCTTACAACTTTGTGTTGAAATAGATCATTAAAATTATAATATTTAATCCATCTTTGGAAGATTATGACATTAGCATTATTTAATACGGAATGTAAACCAATTAACTTCTTATATTATCTAATAAAATATTACCAAACGAAAATTCAAAATAAAACAGAAACAATCCTTAAGAGCACGGCAAAAAATTTGTTGAAGTCATTTGAACCATAGAGTAGGCCCATACTAAAACATTTATGAAAAAATGCCAACGTTAGTTACTAATGAAATAAAAATTATAGATTTAGATTTAAAACTAAGAAATGAAACTTATCTACTACGTTTCTAGATCTCAAATCGGTTGTATTCCTGAGGGAAACTAGATAAATTAATTTCACCAAATTGATTTTTCCGATCCCTTTTAGAGCATAGCGGAAAGTTTTAGTTTTGCCTTGAAACTGTGATATGAAAATGATAGCTAAGTTTGTATGAGGCCTGAAGATCATAACGAAGTTATATGAGTCCTGGAGATTCGTTGAATGAATGATCTTTGAAAACTTTAAAGTTAAGTTTATTTTTTAAGCTTTGTAGTGAGAGATATAAGTTTAGAGAAACCTTGAAAGATCAAAACTAGGTTTGTATTATCTCTGGAAAATTATAGCTAGGGTTGTATGGGCTATGTAAACTCATAGCTAAGTTTTATCAACGCTGGGTGACCTGGCGGTCTAGAGGTAAGGTGTCAGACTTCTGTGCTGGCGGCCGGGGTTCAATCCTCGGTCCCGGTACAGATTTATCTGATTACCAAACCCTTCCTTCACCTCTGACAAGACATCTTGTGAATGTGGGGAATGCCAGGCCTCCGCCGTGGTTCGGATTACACGTTAAACTGTAGGTCCTTCATTTCATCTCACAATCACCCTACCATAGCACATTAGTGTAAGTGCGTATAACCCTAACGGGTAGTAAGACGCGGTGCTAATAATAATTTATCAACGTTGAATAGACATAAATAACGTTTGTATTATCTCTGTAAAAACATAGCTAAGATTGTATGAACCCTTGACAATCATAAGTTTGTATGAACGCTGTAAAAGTTTGTACGAGCCCTGCCCTACACTCGCCTGAGATTGGTACCTGGTGGGGAGTTGAGGGGGACCGGAAGTGAGCATACCCAGAACAGGAAGTAGCTGTACAGTACTGTGGTCCAGTACTTCCTGCTTGCTAGGAGGAGCCAGCCACTGGGTTCAAACAACGATACGAAAGCAAGCAAGGGTTTCTTCTTTGGACATGGCTTCAAGACTTAAATCATCAACCGCCTGTCAGTTTTGATTGGCTCAAGGAATAAAGGAATTTTGGAAATTATTTTCTTCTGCTACTATAATGACACAGTTACATTCCAGTTTTTAAAGGAGGGATCGATCTTATCTGACAGCTAGAAAAGTTACTACAAGTAGATTTGTTTTCACGTTTTTATATATCAGGCGATATGATCTGCAGCTATCAGCTTTGGTAGATATTACCAGTTACTTTAAAATAACAATAATAGAATAGTAAAATGTTATCAATATTGACCACAAACAAAGTTTGGGTTTTATAAAACATGAATATTGGACTATAAATAGCTTTTCTATGGTTTGTGCAAATGTTCACGTTTAATACTTTAGATATCATTAATTTACATTTTGATATAAACAAATTAAAGCTTTAAAAGAGATAGTGAGATAGATGTCACTAAGTAAATTAGACTAGTCTCTTTTGTTTGCCTACCTACTAATAATTTAATTTTCTAATATATAAATTAAAGTTTTTAAAGGCTATTAACTTCCGTGCCTCACTTAGTGGCATCCCACATTCGAACCACTCAAAGTCCACAGTTACATCATGACAATTCTTCTCGCCTGCATGGATGGACACGTGTTCTAATCGCACCAAGTATAATATTATGGTTTACCGGTGATGTGTAGTTTGGAGTTAGAATCCTGACCGGATTTACTGGGTCAGATTTTTCTAAATGGTTTCCCAATCTCTATATAATCAAATGCCGGTACATTTTCTATAATTCTAGTATATTCCTTAGTATAATTAAATGCGTATGTTATATTTCAATAGTGAAACTGCCCATCTCGTGAATTGGGAAAATTTATGTTCTTCGCGTGACCATTTTGCCAATTGATCAAAATTGCATAAATTCTTGCCAATTTCATGAACTTTAACTAGTTGTACTATTGTACTATCTATTACATGCTTAACTGAAATTAGTTTTAAGATATTATATTAATCCAACCCAACCTTCCATTCTTAAACATTAAAAGTTAAATTAACTTAAAGACTAAGCCGGTTCTTCTCGTGTCCATTTCACGGACCGGGCAAAAACTCGTCCAGTTCTTAAATTGGGTAAAGATTGGAGTTGCCCAGTTCATAAAATGGCCAATTCATGAACTGAGCAGCACAGTCACTGCACAATTAATTAGCTGAACCATTCTTTGCCCATCCCATGAAATAGATAGTAAGAGAAACCAGTTTACGGCATGGGAAGACATTTTCATGAAATGGGCAGATTCACAAATGGGGTCACTTGACCACACATATCTCTGTAAGACGCAGTGAAAAAAGGAAAAAAACAAAATTACCTATATCTCTTACTCCATCTAGATTTGAACCAAAGTCTCATATTATAAATTTTTTGTTTGACATTCTACGAAACTTTAGTGGCAAAAAAAACAACAACTTAAAACGTAACATACAAACATTTGAAATGCAGGAAATACTTTTCTCCATAGAAAGCAGTTATTTATTGCCTGTGGGACCCAGATCCCATCGTATTTGTTGAACAAACTATCGGTTTGCGACACAGCCCCTGATCATACTGACCACATTCCAACGAGGTCCCCAGTTTGGTAGTGAATGTACAGAATACGCTTCTTACGAAACAAACCTGTTGGAGTCGTTTCCTTGTACTACATTACAGGTAGAAACTTTCTAAGTTTATTTTGTGATTACAATAAATATGTAGTTAAAATACCATTTGGTTGAGCTAAGTATCTCTAAATACTCAATTTATTTTTTGATTTGCGATATAGTAACACTTTTATTCAAACGTAAGGAATTGTTTGAAAATATACTAACGATTTAAATTAAAGGGTTGGAATGAGGGTGATAGTTTGAAATAAATTCACCAATATCAATGGGGTGGATGGGGGAGGGGGGAACTCTAAGGAAATCATTGAAAATCGCGAGCGAAACTTTTTTTTAAAAGCACCTAGTCGTGATTCTAATCTAAACTTACTTCCAACCTAAGTACAGTGTGAATATAACATCTGAGATTGCTTGACCACTACTGCGAGGAACGATGGTTGATAGGTTATGTATGGGCCGAGTATAATTAATTTTCTTACACAAAATAAAAGACCATGATCACAGAGAACCAATTCATTGGTATCAAAAATAAAAGTTTATATCTTCGTAACACAATTTGTTCTCTATAGCGGCTCTCAATAAAATATCATAATGGTATTTTATATCAACAATAAGATGAGCCGCTTCTATTCTTTCTCCTTCCACCTCTGCCCTCGTTGAGAGGATTGGAGGGCTATGCTTCAACCTTTTAAGGTCTTTGGTTCAAAGTCGGATGATATATGAATTTACCTTTATTTGGAGAAAATTAATTTATGATTCGATAGTTGATTTTAAGTGACCTAATTTGGTGGTCGCAACGTTTTAAGGTGTCATCTTCGCATTATAGTGGACTTCCACGACCATGAATATCGGGGTTAGAATCCTGGTCAGTTTAATAAATGTATATATTAATGGTTTTTAAATCTCTCTTCACTCAAATGAGGGTAAATTTAACCTCAATTGAGTCAATTCAATCTGGCCTATCCCCGTATGATCTTTTGAGTCACTTTCGCAATAGACTAGACTGCCGATGATGGAAAGATCGGAGTTCAATCCCGGTCAGATGTACTGAGATATTTTTTCTTGGATGGTTTTCCACTCTTTCTTCGCACAAATGTGGGTATACTTCCTCTAAATTCAACCTCCTTCTTCATTCACAACCCATTAGCGTAATTAGTACATAGGCATGTAACCTTGTTACGTAATTTGCCACCTTACCTTGTATTTCCCTATATTTTTTATAATTTTTGTGAATAATTTCCTATTTATTTTCGTATGAATTTAAGGACTTCAAAGTTCGGCCGCTGTGTTGCCGGCCTGACTAATAACACTATTTACATCCATTCAATAAAATAAAAGGACGGAAGGAACAACTTATAACATTGTTTTAAATAATTTAAATAAGGAATTTTGATTTAAGGAAGAACACTTACCTTTTATTAAACATACTAATTATCCTTCTAAGAAGTTTGTTTGACTCTTGTAGTTATTTTCAACGTCGACCATGTTTGTTTTAACGCATGCGCAGTTCTATCAAACAATCGAGTAGTGGATCTCGTGATTGTAAAATAATAAAAAAAGAAAAAACAAGGCTCGATGTAAATATCTCAAAACCAGCGCGCTTTTCAATTTTGACCGATAGAAATAATTATTTAATTATTTTATGAAAACATTGTGCACATTCATTGGGACATATTTCAATATTTATATTAAACTTGCATTGTATTTGATTTTTATCCCTAGTCCATAGCCAACATTTTATTTTTGTTTTTTAAAATATTAGTTTTCTCTTTGGACTTGGAAGTAAAGAATAGAACATTTTTTAAATTTTATTTGTGGAAGACTTTCTGAAGGAGACTGGGTCTTCTTCCTCGGTGTTGATCTAACATGGAGCCAAATCTGTGGAGCTCCTAATTCAAATTATCTTTAAAGTGAATTAACGGTTGTAAATTAAAGTACAAGTAGCAAAAATGGAAAGCTAAGTGTGTGCAAGAACTAGATTGTTTATTTTCGTTTAAATTGTGGAAGAATTTACATTACTAAAGTGAAACACATTTCTGAAGTTGGTGTTTCAATATGGACTAGTTCATGGGTGAGGTCAAGCCAACTCTTCAACTTTAAATATTTTTTTTTCTCTCCTATCAAAATCAGAATTCATTTACGAAATTTCATAAAGACAGACTTATGCAGAGAATTAATTAATTTTTTATTTTATGTCTAATTATTAATTTTATTGATTATATATTTTTTCTTTTTTCTCTTCTTTTTGGTTTCAACAATACTATTTTATACTTTGTTAAATTAGAACTATAATCATCCGGAATTCCATAGGTAGGTTTAGGATGTGGTAAAAAGGGAAACAATAATAAATCCACAAAAGTACCAACAATTGTTATTTTATACATTTATTTTTTATGGTAGTTTAAATTATTACGTTTTATTTCAACAATCCATTTTTATCTAAATTGCTCATGTGTTATTTTAAGTATTCCCCAGTAGTCTCGAGTATTGATAGTCGTCGTGCCACTGTCTGAATTAGCCGAGGTAAAGGTTTTTCTTTTTGATTATTATTTTTTTCTCCTAGATTCTAGGGGTGGCGCCCAACAAAACCACAATTTTTATACATCTTGACATTAACTAACGTTATGTAAATAAGATTCAAAAGACACTGATATTAAACCAGAAAACTATATAAATTTATATAACACATGTGCTGTTATTTTTTACTACAACCTGAACGAATAGTAAGATGTGGTGCTAAAAAAAACTGCCTCATTTATTGTGCAAATATGCGGATAGCACGAATGTACAATGAGAAAAACTTCCAATAATTATAGTAGAATCGCCTTAGATAGAAACTCTTAAAACACATAAAAAAATACATGTAGAATAGCCAACATCGACAAAGTAGCTTTCAAAATTTACACTATTTGTCAAAAGTGACAGTTGCATGCCGCATGGCTTGGTGTGTGGATATATGAAAGAAAATTTTCCAACTTTCAATTAAAGTTGTTCTTATGGCTCTTCAACCATAGATAGACCTGAAATTTCGACATTGCCTTAATTAGTTCGACCTCCATCTACTGATTAAAAAGGTCTTGTTTTAGATCCTAATTGTGCAATTTGTTTGCGGGTCTACTTGTTATGAGTTGTATGTATGTATGTGTGTGTGTGTGTGTGTGTGTGTGTGTGACCTCAGATAATGTAATTTAGCTGTCTGTCAGGGCTTGATATTTACTGCTAGATAAGATTATACCTGCTTCAGTGGTCGAATGGTCTAAAGCGTCACTCTCGCAATAGACTTTATGATGGGCATATGGGGTGGGGGGTCGAATTTAGGTTGGTGGTACTGAGGATTTTTTCCTGAATGATTTAACACACTCCTTTCACGAAAATGCGGGAACACTTCCTCAAAATTCAAACTTTCTCATTACTAATCCATTAGAGTAATTAGTACTTAAAGCGTATAACTCGAACGGGTAGTAAGACGCGGTGCTAAATAATAATATATCCCAGTTTTTAGGAGAAATTATCTCTAAGTTATGAGTGACATAAATAGAACAAATTCCACTCCTTTACTCCTACTTTCTATCGAAACGTCGTTGAGAGGCAGCTGAGCAAACAAAATAGTCCTACTTTATCATGACAACACCGGTACGTAACGTAAAGTGACTCGCACTGGTGGACACAAGGGCTAGGGTGTAACTATCATCTGGTCTCGTTTGAACGCTATGTTGGAGTTGGGGTCCGGTTACCCACTGAGTGTAGGCCTACTAAGTTGGTTTTGGAAATTGTGTTTCTTTCTTCCTGTCGGTGACCTGGTGGTCTAGGGATAAGGTGTCGGACTTCTGTGCCGGCGGCCGGGGTTCAATCCTCGGTCCCGGCACAGATTTATCTGATTACCAAACCCTTCCTTCACCTCTGA
>CABFOW010007246.1:9553-25464 GCA_902141385.1 Timema californicum | reverse complement strand
CGCTCATAACACAAATCGTATTGTTATTTGTATTTTCCTCCTCCCCTGTTTATTCTCCTACTGCGGAACAAATGCACCCAGTAACGTTTAAATCTGCCTGTTTTCACCACATATTTCTTTCTTTTTGGCTGGTAAACCAAATCCCATTAAGAGCACACATCGTTTAGACAGGAAACCAATAAAAAATAAAACAATAGATCCTAGGTTCGCTCTGAATTCCTCCCGAACTTTGTTCTTGTCAGAACGAGTACTCCAAGCAAACGACGAGTTACAACCAACCAGTGGTGGCCAGAGATAAATAGCAGGTGGGAGGGCTGGTATCTTGTAAAGGATAACGAAAGCGACAAGGTTTAGCTTCTTACCCCGTGAGCGAGAGGTGATGTACCAGTGTCGACTCTAGACAAGGCCAACTGATAAGAGCCTCTCTCGTCTACACTTTAAGAGGCCACCCACTGCCAGTCAAGGTTAGCAAGGTCTGCCTTTAGAGCACGTTCCATCCACATCGGAGTTACCCTTGTCTAAAGGTAGGCACACACTATCATGTATTGTACATGCTCTTATCACTCCACACTAGATTGGAAAGTATTTCAAATTTGAGTTCTCCCCGTTTTAATACAAAATTACGTTAAGTGTGGGTCAGCCTTCACCCTCCGAAAAACACCTAGCTTTGGTAGGCAATACAAATCAAACCAGACGTTACATCGTAATATGCTCTTATATATATTCTATTTTAGAAAAAGTGGAATTTAAACCAGTGAGGCTGTTTTACCATAGTTTTTAAAAAATACAACAAAATTGAAAAATATTTATTTTAAAAGAAAGCACTTTTAAACGGATCCTTATTCCACAAATGTCTAATGTTACCCTCACACTCACTATCACCCTCATAGTCACTATAACCCTCACACTCACTATCACCCTCACACTCACTATCACCCTCATACTCACTGTCACCCTCATACTCACTGTCACTCTCATACTCACTGTCACCCTCATACTCACTGTCACCCTCATACTCACTGTCACCCTCATACTCACTGTCACCCTCATACTCACTGTCACCCTCATACTCACTGTCACCCTCATACTCACTGTCACTCTCATACTCACTCTCACCATCATCTTATCTAATCGGGACATGTAAAGAGCCTCCACGGAGGAAAGGATGTACGATTAGTACATTCAGACATCCCCTGGGCAACGCTACACTAGTTCTGGTTGATCTTTCCACAAACTGGGCTACAATTGATGTAGACTAGACGCGCAATATTGTATTAGCACGAGGTGTGATTTTTTTTAAGGGTGCTTAATGTGTACATACTTTATAAATCAACTAGTTTATATGAACACACAAATTACTAAACTATCTTAATTCTAGAACAGACCCAACACCCGGTACCCTCACCAGTCATTTCATCACCAGGAAATAGGAACCTCCAAATACACCAATGATCAATTTATCGACCATACCTGATCAAGTGTCCAACCACTTGTCCACGTAGAGCAAGCTAGTAATAATTATAGTAATTATGCTAATATATAATTCATTAAACGCCCACGCACAGCTCGTTCCAATAGAACATACCGAGAGGTAAAATGTCAAAGTTGAACCGGGAAGTCACTCATCAGAACATAGACAGAATTACACTAGCTTGATCACACGCTCTGATACGAGAAAGAACCTTATGTACAGTCTCGGTTATATGGAGATAGTCTCAGTCTATTGTTCCCCATTCATCTGTCTCTACATGTAACCACAATGAGGAGAGCACGATTATTTAGCAACTATTTTATACATGTTTTACTTTCTCAATGAGAAAAGATATTGAAATCGTGAACATTTTCTGTATCGATATTGTGATGGATCCTCACGTTCTATGTGCCCTCGGAATTAAAAAAAGTTTGTATTACAATATTCTGTTTGTACCCATGTCTCTCGATCCCCATGAATGTCTGTCCTCCATATTTGTTTGTCCCCATATTTATCTGTTCCCATGACTGTCTCCATATTTGTCCGCCCCCATATCTGTTTGTCCCCATAGTTGTCTGTCCCCATATCTCTCTGTCCCCATATTTATCTGTCCTCATAGTTTTCTGTCCCCATGTATGTCTGTCTGTATCCGTGGCTGCAGGTAAAACTATTTGCTGGATTTCGTTTAAACTTAATATTTAGATGTTACCTCGAGGCCAAATCGTGATTTTCATTCTAAACTTAAAAATTAAGTATAGTTTTTGTTGTATTATTTTTGAAAACTTGTTTTTTTTTACCAAATGGCCCCAAACATTTTGTTCAAACTGGATATCCGTTGAGTGCTGTATATGATAAATAGCACTGTATACTTTTTATCTGGAGAAAATATTCTAGGGGCGTTCAAAAGGGTAGTCTACTGACAACTTCACTTTTGAAGGGGTTTTTTTGTCTCTAACATTTATGTTCAAAACTTACACCTAAGGAATGTTCCATATGATTATCATAATTGCTTTTTGAGGAAATTTTCTTAAGGTTAGTTTACAGATAGCCAATTTTGAAACATATTGTTCCCAATTAAAATATATTTTTTAAGAAAGTATGTACGATTGTATAGTATAGTTAATTTGACAGTGGAGCGTCGCTCAAAATTAGTTTCATTTTATCTGTAGCCCTTGCTGAATGCTTACTCTTCCGTAGATATGGTCGTTTCTCTTACCAGAGAGACGTGTTCTAATGATGGAACGAAGCCAATGAGTTTTTTTTATTATATTAATTAAAATAGAAAGTTTATCAAAGATTCCTTCATACATTGACTGAGATAAGATTCAAACACGCGACGTCATAATTTTCAGTACAGTGACTAACTAGGTTTAAATAATCCATGACTGGAAGTGCCGGTCGTAGGCTACGGATAGTTTGCCTGACTTGGGACTCAGGAGGCTGAGATTCACTCCTGTAGATGGAGGGAAATCTTATAGCTAAATAAATAAATAGATTAGACTGAGCATCTACACAGGGGGTCGCGTAATCTAAGGCGTCTTTCTGTTTATAAATTAGAAAAAATATACGTCTATCAAGTGTCACGTGGACTAAACGTCAAGCTCATCTAGTCTGGAGAGGTCGGGGTTCGAATCCCAATTATGTGTACGGTTTTTTCCCCTAAATTGTATCTTCCTGACTCTTAGTGAAAACGCTGTTATATTTCCTATAAATTTTTAGCTTCCACAGCTCTACTTCATTAGTGTAATTAAAATTAGGTTAGACCGGGGAGATAATTAAACGCAGGGCACATAATTAAAGAATCAAAGTAGTCCATTATTAATTTTGCCTAAAGTACTACACTTTATCTAAGTTGGTAGGTCCCGGGTTTGATTCCCGGAATGATCGAAAATGTTTTCATAGATTAAACTTGACTATTCCCTTTTTGCAGTGATAAATTAACGACCGGTAAACTGAATACTGTGTCTGTTTTAAACTATCCTAATATGTAAGTCATGTGCTGACATAAAAAATTGTTTAGAAAGTGTACGTTAAATGCCCAATATATCCCAAACAGATAGATATTAATTATGCCTGTTTATTAATTTGCTAAAGTTCATGAACATGTTACTTTTGCTCATTTGAATATTTTGAGATGTCTTCTTGCAAGACAAGAACACAATTAAATGTTTTTAGATTTCTTCTTGACTGTGAGTGGTTAGTATGTTACAAATAAATAATTGTTTGTTAATTATTTGATAAAATGTTCTCAAAACATTATAGATATAAAATAAATATTGTTCCTAAAAAGTCACAGATTTGAATTTATGACTTATAATATTAGAAATCAAGTATTTTTTGTTTAACTTTTGTTAGCATTTCCCTTATCTGTTGGGTTTTTCATACGAACAATTATGAGTAGATATGCAGAGAGAAAATGCATCCGCATTAACGCGGAGGAAAGACGGGAAAACCATAGTAACAAGTCATGTGTGAAAAATTCCCCTCGGTGCACAAAGACGCAATTTGAACTCGACACTCAAGTCAAGGCAAGTCTAGCGCCTTAGACCATTTAGCCACTGGTGTGGATATTATGTTATTGAAAAATACGTCAGTGTTTGTCAATATGTATCTGTGTGCCTCATTCATCTATAAAGTTTGAAACAATTTATTTATTTTTTCGAATTTTAGGTATTTAACGTGCATTTTCTGAACCGACTGATTATATCAGCACACGAGAATTTCTATACGCGAGAGCGGAAGGGCCCCCAATCTTACCGGGTAAGGTGTTTTACCATACCTTCCAGGGTTATTTTACATGCCACAATCACCATAAGACATACGGATTTACTTTCCCTCCGAAGGAAGTTGTGCTACGGATTTCTATCGCTCAAGAAAAATCCATCGATCCAAGCTGGATTTGAGTCCGATTTATGATTCTAATGTTAGTTGAACTTCAAGGGGATGCACCAGCATTCGTTTAAAAAGAGGATGAGGAAACTACCCTGAAAATCCCAATCCGTAAAACTACCCCTAATGCACCAGGCTCTAGAGGCTTGAAACGAGCACCTGTCTATCACCTTCCTGTTTCAGAGCCAGACATGCCAGACAAACACGCTGGCGTTTAACTAACTTTTTTTTAGCACCGTGTCTTACTAACCGTTTGGGCTATACGCCTATGTACTAATTACAATAATAGTTTTAGGAATTAGGGATTAATTTAGGGTAAATTCACCCGTATTTGCGTGTAAGGAGAGCGGAATACCATCAGTGCACCTGACCAGGATCGAACCCTGATCTCCCCATCTTCGGCAGTCTAGTCTAACACGAATGTAGCACGTTAGAGCACGCGGCCACCGAAGCTGGTTTTATATAACACTCTCCGTAGACCAGGGGGGAAAGAACAGGAGGGTACAGGGGTCAATTAAGCCCATCGGGATTGAGATTAATGGGCACATGTCCTTTGTACCCACCCAAATTATAAGATAACATTACTACCTACAGCTTAAGGGCGAAGTATTTTTTTGTATAAGATATATATTCGTATAAATATTCTGGAACATATTGTGAATTGTGTAAAAAACATGTATATTTTAAATATGAAAAAATGGCTCTAATATTTGTAAAAAAAACATTTTATAAAGAGCTTCTAAGCACACAATGTTTTCAAACATTTTCCGGCGGAGGATTCTCAATCATCCCTTTCTTAAGAAGATTCACCAAACACCCACATAATAAATTCAGCAAAAACTTTACATTTGTACACCTCCACTACCCCACCCAAAATAATAACTTCTTAGGGTGGTTTAGGGGTAAGGTGTCGGACTTCTGTGTTGGGGGTCCGGGGTTCAATCCTCGGTCCCAGCACAGATTTATCTGATTACCAAACCCCTCCTTCACTTCTGACAAGATGTGTATTAATCACAACTTGTGAATGTGTGGAATGCCAGGCCTCCACCGTGGTTCGGATCCCACGTTAAACTGTAGGTCCTTAGTTTCATTTCACAATCACCCTACCATTACACATTAGCATAAGTGCTTACAACCCAAACGAGTAGTAAGATGTGGTTCTAATAATTAATAATAATAAATTTCTTAAAGACTCAGTCGTGAACAAGAGATACGTTTGGTTTTTACCGCGTCTCACCACCTGTTAGGGCTGTACGCACACATATTATTTAAGTTAATGCGTTAGGAATTATGGTAGTAGAATTTAGAATAAATGTACCTACATTTGCGTGGAAGGATAGTGGGAAAACATTCATGGGAAAATACCCTCAGTACGCCTGATTGGGACTCAATGTCCCCGTCCCCGGAAAACCAGTCCAACGTGAGTTTAACGTGTTAGACCATGTGGCCACCGGTTCGGGTAAAGGATGTACCATATAGCAAGTCGTTATAAAGAAATATGGTGCATCTGCTTACTAGTACTCATTTTTTTAGCAATATCTCTTAATGCCCCTCCTGGGTTATACGCATATGAACTTACTAGACCCTCCCCCCCCTCCCCCATATTATTATTTTCAACACACATATTGAAGAATCATCATAGACTCTACCATAAAATATGAGTGACTATCGACATTTTTATGAGGAATAAATTAAATTTTCAAAATAAAATATAGCCTATGTTACTCGCTGATAATGTATCTTTATATTGGTGAAAGAATTTTTAAAATCGGTCCAGTAGTTTTTGAGTTTATCCATTACAAACAAAAAATCTAATCTTTCCTCTTTATAATATTAGTGTAGATAATTACATGGGTGCTAAGGACGAGTAAGGTTGAATTTAGAATAGGCGTACCCGCATTTTCACGGAGGGAAAATGGAAAAATCATTTAGGAAAACTCCCCCTAGTGCACCCTACTAATCTCCCAGTTATAAGTAGTCCAGTCCTTTACGAGAGTTACGCCTTCGAGCTTAGGCCATGCGGCAACCAAATGGTTATTTTCACACAGTTGTAACCTTAAATAAACGTTCCTGGACTTCTGCCGTAAATAAGGGATAAGTTGATTTGTGTCATGGTACGACTACGGGGGCATCTGAAGATAAATTACTTATCTTTAGCACCGCGTCTTACTACCCTTTCGGGTTATAAGTCTACGTACTAATTACACTAATTTGTTAGGGATTAGGAAGTTTTAATTTGAAAGGAGTTCACCCGCTCTTACGTCGAGGGAGAGTGGAAAACTATTTAGGAAATGCCACGCTCAGCGTGCCCTACTAGGATTGAACCCTGACCTCCTCGTCCTCGGCAGTCTAGTCTAACACGAGATTATCGCCAAAAGAGGTCTGATGATTAATGAAGGTCTATGCTTGAGTGGACCAGAGTGTCGGTCAGTGTATGAAAGTTACTACACCCGCTCGAATAGAAAGGTGGCCGGATCCAACACCCCAAAGGGGTACGTACATACAATATCATATTTTCCACACACCACAGTTGTTTAGTTGCCTGCAGAGGACGTGCAGAGAGAAGGTTGCACTGTGTAATTACCCATTCCACGCACACACACTCACACATGCGTTCATTTTTATTTATTTTTTCCTTCGCGGTGTGATCCACTAGTGCACCCCGCGGTGCACTGGAAGGTCGCTGAGGATCATCGTCTGCGCATGCGTGGGCTAGAGAACGGTGTATCTATCTCTCCTGACACCTGCCGACACACTTCGTTCATCCTAAGGTTGGGCTGGTTTGTTTTTGTGGTTGCTATTACATGAATTGTAGAAATACATTAGTTACAAATTATTGCTCCATAGCATTGCAGGGGCCACCTACCGGAGCAATGAGATATGTTGAAGACGTTCAGAAATCTCAAGCTATTTAAAAAGTGGTTTGTTATTTAAAAATATGGTTCACGCCAAAATAAAGGTTAAAGGTATCTCTCAGGATTAATAATATCACATTTTAAGTCAAATGTATTTTTACAACTCGTTAAAAGATCAAATCAACTCATTTACAACGACGTTTCATCTGAAATGTTGTAACTCTCGAGATCGAAGCAAATGGTTAGAAACATAAAACTAATTTTCCTCAAACCAATATCCTTTGTTTTAAATATTCACAAACCCACGCAAGTGGTCAAACCATTTAAATATCTTTATTCTGGTTGGCTGGTGATGTAGAGGTCGAAATTTAAATCTGTACTGAGGATAGTTTTTCTTAATTTTCTTCTTCTCTTTATTCTTCCATGAAAATGCAGGTACGTATTCTAAAAACTATGTTTTCCTAATTCCTAAAATATTGATTTTGAATTATAGAGTTTTCAACACGAAGGTAACCGGCTCCGTGATGTAGTGATCAGTGCACCTGACTACGATCCTAGGAGTCCCGGGCTCGATTCCTAGCTGGTACCGTGGGTAAGGGGAATGATCCCGGTGGTCACCCAGATTTGGATGGTTAAGATTGTATTAGGTTATAGATTTTGATGGTTAAGATTGTATTAGGTTAAGATTAAACACCTACTTCACAACTTCATAATCACTATTATCACATCACTGTGGGTACGACGTGTAGACAAATTCCTATGGTGTACCCTGGACAACGTTTTGTGTCACCAGACGGCTAATAGTCTACACATAAGGTCCCTCCCGGTCATATATTTCATACGATAAAAAAACACACGATAATTTGTTGTTCTTACCATCCATCTATATGTGGACATGAACTCAACCCGTTAAATGGCTAGTGCTGCCCATACTATCTGGTAAAAGTCTCGTGTACTAGTTAGATTCAGAGAGTGCGGCGGTTTTCCGTTGCCTGCCGCACTGAAATTTTACGACAGAACGTGAAAGAGCCTCCCTGTTTTGCTGGAAAGGTACTTCCATATACCTTTCAGGTTTCTTTTAAATGCCACACTCGAGATGGGACCGTCGGCTTTACTTCCTCTCATAGCGAAGTTGTGATACGGATTTTTATTACTCAAGATAAATCCGTCAACCTCGGCTTGTTTTGAACCCATGAACATCGGGTCCCGAGGCAAGCACTTTACCTCAAAACAACTAAGGTTGACCATAATATATTACAGTAGCCCCATGGCTTCTTTGGTGCTGACTGACAGCTGATGGATTTGATAAGCTACCAGACCAAATTATGTATCCCTACGCCAAACCAAATGATCTGCAAAAAGCATGTGTTTAACAGCTGTCAATTCTGACAGTCAAAATTTAGTTATGTACATAAATTATGACTGTCAGAAGTCAGCTGTGAGCTGTCAGTCAGCACCAAAGAAGCCATGGGGCAACTGTAGCTATGCGTTAAGACCCTAACGGGTTGTGAGATGCTGTGGGAAAAAGAAACAGGGTCACAACAGAAAATTGTAGAATAATTGAGGATTGATTTTAGAGGTTTGGAAACCTCATAACTTCCGTTCACATGAGAAATACCACCGTGGGAAGATATTTGCCTCCGGGTAGGTGGCGCACATTAGACACGGTACCCGAAACCTCGACACAGTCGTGAAAACATCTGCGTTCCAATCTGACAAATAGCACCGGTGATGACCTAGTGGCATAAGGCGCTGGACTCACATTACACTCAAAAGGTCGTTGGGAGGGAGGTTTACATATATTACTTTCCCATACTATCTGACATATTAATGCGTATGCATTTACAATAAACCCCCTTCTCACTTTAACAGCTTGCTTAGCTTACGTCAGCGTGGGTAAAACTGACGCCCCACGGGTCAAAATGCGGCTCTCACAATATCCTGAAGTAAAATTAAAGGGAAACCCTCGGCGGAAGCTGTAAACAATTTAATGTTTCAAATAAAAGTATTTAACAATATCATGATTGCATTTTACTGTGCCTTTATTTGATTAGTAAAAATATGTTTAAATATTTATTTATAATGATAAGATGTTTTGGGCAAGCGTGTGTGCGTGCATATTTCATAATATATTTTTGATAGATTAATAAACTTTTTTTGGCAGTAAAATTTCAAATATTCTACCAACCAAAGAAACCATTTTTAATTAAGTGCCGGTATGGAAAATAATAAGTGTCGTTTGTAGGTCTATATTATTTTGATGGGCTTACTAAATATATTTTAGGCTCACGTCGCAAAGTGATGATCAAATTTGGCCCTTGGGATGGAAAACGTTGGACTACTTTGGCGTCAGTCATTAGCAACTCTTGTGTTACATTTACAACTAAACTTAAACCACCCTTATCGATAATCACGTAAGCCAATGTGTCAAGTTCATCTAGTCTGATTTGCCGACGACAGGGTAGTCAAGGTTCGAGTCTCAGCCGGTTGTACTAAGGATGGTTTTCACTTCTCCCTCCACACAAATTAGGTACACTTTCTCATAATTCTGACTTCCTCATATTAATATACCCAGTATTGTAAATTTCTTGACAGACCGGATGGGTATTAATAATTGATCCAAAAAATGTATCTTATTTCTTTATTTGGGGTATTTAAAGGGTACTTTATATACTGTTGGATTATATCAGCAAATGACTTACTGACTCGCTTAATTATTCTATAACACACATCAGTCTACCATCAATTCATCACTGTGAAATCCTAATTTTAATACTAATAATAATTTTTTCGGACCCTCTTCTTTGGCCGCGTAATCTAACACACTACTCTCATGTTAGAGTAGACTGCCGAAGACGAGGAGATTGGGGTTCAATCCCAATCGGGTGTACTGAGGGTGGTTTTCCTAAATGGTTTTCCACACAAATACGAGTAAACTTACTCTAAATTAACCCTCAGTAATCCCTGACATTTGATGTTAGTAGTACATAGGCGTAAAAATCCAAACTTATAGTAAGTCGTGATGCTAAAAATAATAATTCGACCTTGTAGGTGGTTGTAGATGGGACCCTTAGTTCTCGACTGAGATAACGTGTTGGACTGATGTGCGAAACAAATCTGGAATCGAACCAGCCTCTCCTGGACCTGTGATCTACCACTCCACCATCTCGGCCACGAAGACGGGCGATACACAGTTCTCTCAGTGATTTTGGAATGTGGCCCAGGGAGTGGACAAAACATGGGCGCGGGGAGACGAAGATCCTTGGACTAAATCCCGAATGTGAATGGCATTTTTTTATTCAATTCTGTCAAAGGTCATTTATGGCCCAAGAAATATAATATATAGGCCCTAGGTGTTGAAAGCTTATCTTATTCATACGATTCTATTATACATCCCAATTTTCATAGGAAGGAGTTTATCGGACAGCTAGAAAGGCAACGAGGTATTATTGTCCACTGATGCATACGTCAGATCAGATCATGTGATGTTTAGCTATCATTTTTTATATATAATTATGTTTAAGAGCTCCTCCCACAGCTGATCAACCGGGAAATTAAATACAATCTGTCAAACTAATTAACCTTTCTATTAATCATTTTCTACTGTCACTGCTTAAAATATTTAAGTATCACAGAACATATTTTCCTAATTGTTAACTTATTTTCAAACAATTTACTAGTTCATATAATTATTCAACTAATAAGTTTATAATTGATGGCATACGTATTACTTTTCATGCCTTTCATATAGCCTATATTTTTTTATTTCAATGTTATTCAAATTTATTAACTGTCTTAACATTTTTAAGTTATCAATAACTCCAAAATAGTAAATTTCCAATTTCCCACTAGTCTTTTTGCTTATCAGCTAATCCTTTTCCGTCGGTGATCTGGCGATCTAGGGGTAAGGTGTCAGACTTCTATGCTGGCGGCCGGGGTTCAATCCTCGGTCCCGGCAAAGATGTATCNGGTGACCTGGTGCTCTATGGGTAAGGTGTCAGACTTCTGTGCTGGCGGCCGGGGTTCAATCCTCGGTCCCGGCACAGATTTATCTGATTACCAAACCCTTCCTTCCCCTCTAACATGACATCTTGTGAATGTGAGGAATGCCAGGCCTCCACCGTGGTTCGGATTCCACGTTAAACTGTAGGTCCTCCATTTCATCTCACAATCACCCTACCATTACACATTAGCGTAAGTGCGTATAACCCGAACGGGTAGTAAGACGCGGTGATAATAATAGTAATAATAATAATAATAATAATAATAATCCTATAACCTGGTATTACTTAAAATATGTTATCGTCACAGATAGTTTCTTTCTTTGTTTTTCTGCTGATTTTATAATTTCTGAACATTATTATTGTAACAATCTCACTGATGATTTTTTTTATAAATGTTATTGTACCTGTTCTAATTGACTTCATACAATTAATTATCTTGCACGTTATGTTTCTTAATTTATCTTTATTTATTTGACCAAAGAGGTTATACCAATCAATGTAAGTAATTGTAACATCCAAGAACGTTCCTTGTATTATGTATGAAATACAATATTACTCTTGAACCAGAAAACTTATCGAACTGCTGTTTTATGCATTCTTCATTTGATAACAGTGAAATTGGGATAATTTAATAGTTTTTTTTAATGTAAATTAACCATTTTTCACACTCTTTAATGGCCACATGGTCTAAAACGCTACTCTCCCAGTAGACTAGATTGCCAATGATGGGGAAATCGAGGTTCGAATTCCGGTCAAGTTTACTGAAGAAGTAAATATAACCTTCATTATCCTTAAAACCATTAGTATAATTAGTACATATGTGTATAGCCTGAACGGGTAGTAAGACACGGTGCTAAAAAAACTATTTTTCAATTTGCTGTATTTTTTTAAATATGATAAAAAGGTTTTCACTGGTCTTAATTTCACTTTTTCCAAAGTAGAATACAATTATGTGTAATTCTGCGGGGTGTGGGGGTGAGAAGGGATGTAAAAAAAACTAATAATTAGTAAAATGTTATCATAGTTGACTACAAAATTATATGTTTGAATTTTTTTAAAGCCCTTTCTATAAAAATAGGCCTGTGCGTATTGTTTATTTATATCTAGTTTATGCCCGTGACAGTTTATCTTCGTAATTTCTTCTACCTGCACCCCAGACCCCAAACAACCTGTACGGAGAGTGGATGATGGTTGTTTTACCATCTTGAGCTGACGCAGATGTATATCAAGGAGTATAAAATAGCGTAACATATCGCTATTATACCGTACTTGGGACTGTGCAAAATTACAGATGAAAAGTTTCCCGGTGGGGCCGTTTTGTTCCTCTGTGGGTTTAAATGTACACTCTGTTCTCAACATTAGTTGTAACGAAAGTTGTTACAAATATATGTTACCACCCATCGCACCACCTGCCCCTCATATCCCCTCCTCTACCCCCCCTCCAAATACACTTTATAAAAGAAAGATTTTAAGAATGCAACTAAAATTGAAATATTAGAAAATCTAATTTATTAACTAATTTAAACTTGCTTCTGTGTCCACATGGTCTAAGGCGTCCCTATTGTGTTAGATTAGACTGCCAATGACCGGGAGTTCGGGGTTTTAATCCCGGTCAAATGTACCAAGGGTGGTTTTCTACTCTTCCTTCACGAAAGTGGGGTTACATTTTCTCTAAATTTAACCTTCCCCATACCTAACTCATTAGCGTAATTAACACATATTCGTATAATCTTGACAAATATTAAGACGTGTCGCTAAAAAAACTAATTTAAAAGTAGAGTTTCTGTATGATTGTTTGTCTCCCTATGCACGCCTCCAGTTCTCAACCGATTTGAACCAAATTCGTAATAATTGTAAGGATGGTTCATAACAAAACTGCCAGAAAATATATTATAAGATATAAATGGAAATCACATATGTTTCTCTAAGTGGACAGTTTTTCTCCTTCCCACTTCTCAACAGACTTACCCTCACTTTAATAACTTATCAATTAAGAAACATGAAATAAAATTAGCAATGTTATTTCATTGCTTAATTTTTTTAGGTGTTGAGCAAGGAAAAATATTAATAATTTCTGGTAAATGTCGGGAGCTTTTACTGCAGTCCAACACTCTTAAAAAGTGCCTTTTAGAAAATACAAACACAATATTTTTTTGAGGCTAGCATTGATTACATTTTATTATTTTTATAGTGTTATTTTATTGGTATTGATAATCTATCAAAAGGAACAACTTTAGTACCCATAACTTGACGTATGGAAACGTGAAAGTAGATCTAGTAACTTTTCACACCAATCTTTGTGAATCTTGTAATCTGTATGATATAGCTCTGATTTTTGTTGTAAGAACAGTAGATGTTAGTTACTAAAGTAACTAAAACAATTTTAATATACCAGTAAACCCTCGCGAAACTTTCACAAATTAAACCTTCCCCCCCCCCCCCAAAAAAAANCCCCCCCCCCAAAAAAAAATAATTAAATACTCAGCGAAGTGTATACACAAAATAGCAAAAAAAGTTTATTAATGTGAACATATTGACAATTTACAATACCTCTTTGTATACAATATTTGATGTCAGAATGCAATAATCAATTTTCTTTTAACTTAAAATTTAAATAAATGATGTATTTTAACGTAAACTGAGGATTCTATCGCAAAAGTCAGTAAAAAAAATCCTATCCACTGATACATTATTCATCGCTGTAAGCTTTATATTTGTTGAGAAAAGGTGGTGTTGACAACATAAATAATATATAAGAATAATACATCAAGCTATGTTATCTGAAGCTGTCGCTTTTTATAAATATTATCAATACCACTAAAATAACACAAATAATATGGTAAAATATTATCGATGTTGGTTGTAAAGAAATACGATTGAATGTTATAAACTGTTATTTCAACCAGAATCCCTGTTAAAGCTCGCCACGTGTGAGATTGTGACGCGTCATAAAAGCCTGTCAGACCACTCCGAATGAATAATAGGGTTCTGGTTGGTAAAACCTTTTATAAAATACAAACATTTGTTCCTGTGGTCAAATTTGAAAACATTTTATTATATTATTAATGTTATTTTACAGCCATTGATAATATTTATCAAAAAGAACAGTTTGCGATCACATGACTTGACTTGTGGCTTTATAAGTTGTTTTTTTTAACATTCAGTTATGTTCCTTCCTAGCTAACAAAGTTGCTGACTATTACGGTACGAAGGAAACAATTTAAGCCCTTCTAGGAGGACCCCATAATTAAAACAGAGTGCAGGAGATCCACGTCGAGATAGCACATTTTGAATGGATGAATATGAAAAGAAGGGAGATAAATAATCTACCGTGGTAACAATAATTCATCTTATGTCAAATTTTCATAAGAAGAAAAGTTACCAACTTTACGTTCACGTATTCATTTGTCAAGTCGTGCCATCATCTTCAGCTGCCACTTTTGATATATAGATATAATACATACCTTTAAAATAGCCTTAATACATTATTAACGAAGATTGACACTGAACATGGGATAGCTCAGTGGTTAGAGCATTGGCGTGCTAATTCAAAGGTCCCGGGTTTGATTCCCGTGTTCAGATGTCAGAATATTATTAACTAGAAACGTCTTACCATCTGTTCAGGTCATACGCGTGTGTACTTGTTTAAGCTAATGTGTTAGGAATAAGGACGGTTGAATTTAGAGGAAGTGTACCCGCATTTGCATAGCAAATAAATAATGGAAAGCCAATTAGTAAGAAAAACCTCAGTGCACCCGACTGGGATTCGAACCCTGATCGCCCCATCCTCAGCAGTTTATTATATTGCAAGAGTAACGCCATGCAGCCACCGAATTGGTTACCAATAACATTATTATTATTATTATTATTATTATTATTATTATTATTATTAGCACCGGGTCTTACTACCCGTTCGGGTTATACGCACTTACGCTAATGTGTAATGGTAGGGTGATTGTGAGATGAAATGGAGGACCTACAGTTTAACGTGGAATCCGAACCACGGTGGAGGCCTGGCATTCCCCACATTCACAAGATGTCTTGTCAGAGGTGAAGGAGGGGTTTGGTAATCAGATAAATCTGTGCCGGGACCGAGGATTGAACCCCGGCCGCCAGCATAGAAGTCTGACACCTTACCCCTAGACCACCAGGTCACCACCAATAACATTAATAATATAGTAAAATGTTATTGATGCTGCTCACAAAATGTTTGTACTTGCTAAAAGTTTCTTCCTACCAAATTCATACTATACATTTACCAAAAGACGTTAATGTTTTCATGACGATTAATTAAACAATACGAGCTTTGAAGGAGTATAACGCGTTTAAACCACTTTCTGAGATGTGTTTATAAATTTCTTGACAGAGCTGTTTGCCTGGAAGGAGAGATAAAAACCATTTAGGTAAAACACCCTCAATACACTCGACCAGTATTTGAACCCATCTCCCCGACACCGGGATCACAAGAGTGATGCGCTATACAATGCGATTACCTATGTGGATTTATAAAAGTGATTTGATAAAATAAATATTTTTTTTTAAATTTAGCACCGCGTCTTACTACCCGTTCGGGTTATACGCTTTAAGTACTAATTACGCTAGTTGATTGGGAATTGGGAAGGAGGAATCAAAGGAAGTGAACCCGCATTTGCGTGGAGGGAGGGTGGAAAACCATTTAGGAAACCCACCCCC
>CABFOW010007245.1:0-25472 GCA_902141385.1 Timema californicum | reverse complement strand
CTAAATGGTTTTCCACTCTCCCTCCACGCTAATGCGGGTTCACTTCCTCTAATTCAACCTTCCCAATTCCTAATCCATTAGATTAATTAGTACTTAAAGCGGATAACCCGAACGGGTATTAAGACGCGGTGCTAAATATTATTAATATCCTAACTAAAGCATTGGAGTAAAAACAACCCAGTTATGGAGTCAAATACACAAACTCATGTATATGTGTGTCATTTTTTAAAGTTAAAATTACTTAAATTAAAATAAACTGTCCTATTTGAATCAATTATTTGGATTCATGAATACACCTATAACATATGTGTGTAAAATTTAAGAATAAAAGTTTCGTAAACCATTTGATAGAATAAATATTATCTATGAACTGGAAGCTCATGTGCTTTATTTTACAAATAAAGTGTTAACATAAAATCAAATCGCTATCGTTTTAAAAAATTAGCTTAGTAAAATCATTAAGTTTGTGAGAAAAAGTCTACTTGCTAACTAGCTAGCGAAAGACGTGTGGTTAACCTTGCACTCAATAGATAGAGTTAATTTCATAATATGCTCACACACTTACTTATAACATAAAAACACATAAATTAGCTAAAGTGTTTATTAAATTAGACTTATTTGTTTTAAAATACTATAGGCATTATGATATTAAATAAAAATTATGATTTTATTAATATATTTCGATCATGTTAGGACAAAATATTTAGTTTTAATATACCTTACTCGGTAACAAATAAAATATATATTGATATAAATATAAAATTTCGCCATAAAATCATAGGAAAAGATTAATACTTCCCTGAAAGTGTCCCAAATTTACTTTCTCTTAATTAATATTAAAACACTAAACTTTATACATTCACATAGGGATAGGGTTCTTTAGATTCGGTGCAACATTAATTTGTAATGTGGACTGAGAGATATTTTGTTATCTGATTTAATAAAGCATTCAAACATGTATTTAATATTCACCTTGTTTTTGGTAGGTAGAACGTTATCTGGTAGTTAGTAAAGATACTAAGATAAAATTAATATCAAGTCATGTTAGTTCAGCTATCACTTTGGTATTTTGGTCAATACCTTTAAATACACTAATAATATAATTTGTTTGCATTTTCTAAACTGTTCATCCAAACAAAATTATATTATGTATAACCATACATTAATATCCAGTTACCCGCCTCGGTGGCGTAGTTGGCTAACGAGTTAGTCGTGTTGAGCTGCTCGACTGCTGAGGACGGGGAGATAGAGGTTCGAATCTCGGTCGGGTGAACTGTGGTGTGTTTTTCCTAAATGGTTTTCCACTCTCCCTCCGCGCAAATGCGGGTTCACATCCTTTAATTAAACCTTCCCAATTCCTAATCCTATTAGAGTAATTAGTACTTAAAGCGTATAACCCGAACGGGTAGTAAGACGCGGTGCTAAATATTAAATTAAATTAAATTAAAATATCCAGTTAGCGTCTTAGGTGGCTGCGTGGCCTTACATGCAATTCTCTCAATAAACTAGACTGACGATGACGGGGATATCGAGGTTTGAATCTCGGTTGGGTGTACTGAGGTTGGTTTTAACAAAATGTATTTCCACTCTCCCTACACGGAAATGCGGGTAATTTCCTTTAATATTACCTAACTAATCTCTAATAACTATTGGCGTAATTTGTACATAAGCATATAACCCGAAAAGTTAATAAAACGTGGAGCTAAACAAAATTTAAAAAAANAGGTTGGTTTTAACAAAATGTATTTCCACTCTCCCTACACGGAAATGCGGGTAATTTCCTTTAATATTACCTAACTAATCTCTAATAACTATTGGCGTAATTTGTACATAAGCATATAACCCGAAAAGTTAATAAAACGTGGAGCTAAACAAAATTTAAAAAAATCTAGCTCTACGTAGAACTCAAATTGATAGGATACGCAACAAGAACAACAACAAAAAGATACAAAAGGAACTTACTCTAGAGATGACAGTAAGCAGTTTAAATTAAACTGAAAGCTTTCGTATAAGCATAAATACAGTGGTGATCACAGTGTAAATCACTGATCAGTCGTCCAAGATTTGAGGAATATCTTTCCGCAAATGACTATTAGATCTACAGTTAAATTTATAATATTATTATTAGCACCGCGTCTTAATAACCGTTCGGGTTATACGCACTTGAGCTAATGTTTAATGGTAGGGTGATTGTGAGATGAAATGGAGGACCTACAGTTTAACGTGGAATCCGAACCACGGGGGTGGCCTGGCACTCCCCCCATTCACAAGATGTCTTGTCAGAGGTGAAGGAAGGGTTTGGTAATCAGATAAATTCTGTGCCGGGACCAAGGATTGAACCCCGGCCGCCAGCACAGAAGTCTGACACCTTACCCCTAGACCGCCAGGTCACCTACTTAAATTTATAGGTTTCTGCTTTTACCTCATTAATCCCATTGCAGTAATGTTTAACGACAGGGTTTAAAGTCTCATCTTCTAGTGTTGTTAAATAATGTGGTCATTTAAATCTTGGACAATAAAACAACAAACAAAATATTTCTCGGAGGAGTATTTGAACAACATAGAATAGAATGTATGTACACTAAGCTATTACATCACGGTATTCATATAATTGCGCCCAGACTAGACCAGATGTAATCTTGTACCTAACTAATGATGTATTTTTTTAAATGTTTTTTTAAAAATATGATTTAACAATCTTTATTTAAACCGATGAAAGTAATTTTACTATTTGCTTCTTATTCCAAACTCAGTACATTACTCCTTTAGCTTTGGTTTGAACTTGAAATTAAAGTAATATAAATTTGATTTAATTTTAAATTAAAACTTATCTCGAATGGCTTGTAAGAAATGGTGCTAAAAAAATATAATTAGGTTGGTTTTCCAAGTAAAAAAAAATCTAGTAATCTATCTTAATAAATTGTTCTACTCATGAACTAATCTGTAACTTTTACTATATCTGCTTATAAAGTGAACGGGCGCTGCTCTATATTTCTTAGAACATATATAAAGTTTGTCATTCCATACGAACTTTATGGAATGACCTTTGCTGGCATCGTTCCGTCCATGAATTATCTCCTCATGTGTTGTCCTTAGCGAAATCCCTCTTCCTGTTACTTCATTCCGACTAAGAAAAATCACCCTCTATCACATTACCACCACGTTACAGAACTGTAGGAGACTCGACCCCTTTCATAAATTTCTCGTTCGCTTTTCAGAACACCCCATATTGTAAAGGGTTGCGCTCAGCCATCTTTCCAACCATGATTGCTTTCTAAATATCCTTCCTTCTCTTCACCCCTCTTACAAGCACGTCAAGCACCCCCACGAGCTCTTAGCGTTTCTCCTACTTTGTGACAGCCATGTTGTGAAAATGCCCGACTGGCTTCCAAGCTACCGAGTATTCGCCGAATATAGCCATCAAATCTAAAACAGTTTCTAGAAAGTCTTAGTCAAAGTAATCATTTAATGTATACGTCAAGATCTAATCAGTTTTGCTCAGTTTGACATAGTTTTCTTTTCCGTCTAATTTGTTTCCGACTCAAATTCCTCCCATTTAGCTTTTAATTATTATTATTATTATTATTCTTAGTAGTAGTAGTATTATTATTAGCACCGCGTCTTACTACCCGTTCGGGCTATACGCACTTACGCTAATGTGTAATGGTAGGGTGATTGTGAGATGAAATGGAGTACTTACAGTTTAACGTGGAATCCGAACCACGGTGGAGGCCTGGCATACTTCACATTCATAAGATGTCTTGTCAGAGGTGAAGGAAGGGTTTGGTAATCAGATAAATCTTTGCCGGGACCAAGGATTGAACCCCGGCCGCCAGCATAGAAGTCTGACACCTTACCCCTAGACCGCCAGGTCACCTCTGGTCCAATGTTAAATTTAGATATAATTTAGATTTGAGAA
This sequence comes from Timema californicum, assembly GCA_902141385.1. Classification (NCBI taxonomy): domain Eukaryota; kingdom Metazoa; phylum Arthropoda; class Insecta; order Phasmatodea; family Timematidae; genus Timema; species Timema californicum. Next base: position 21,553 of record CABFOW010007245.1, on the reverse strand, counting down.
CATAAAGAAAGACTGGATACAACATTGTTTTGGTTCTGACGACTAAACAGAAGGACAAACTAAGTTTGCTTGTTCAATAAGTGGAGCTTGGTCTCACAATATAGGAAATGAAATGTTTAAATTTGATTATTATTATTATTATTATTAAAGTATATTATTTTCATTTTTAAATCAGAAACATGGTAAAGTTAGTCGGTGGTGTAGTTGGCTAACGCGCTGGTCGTGTTAAGCTCAACTGCTGAGGACAGGGAGATTGAGGTTCAAATCTTGGTCGGGTGAACTGTATGTGGTTTTTTCCTAAATGGTTTTCCACTCTCCCTCCAAGCAAATGCGGGTTCACTTCCTCTAATTCACCCTTCCCAATTCCTATTCCATTAGAGTAATTAGTACTTAAAGCGTATAACCCGAACGGGTAGTATGACTTGGTGCATAATATAATATAAATAAATATTAACCTAACTTGGTGGCCGCGTGGTCTTACTGCGCAATTCTCGTTTTAGTCTCGAACAGCGGTTGCCGACTTTTTTCACCTGCGTACCCCTTGGCAGCAAAATCCCATAAATTGTACCTTTAATATTAGTAAAATATTTAATTACTGCAACGGTAGTTATTTCTGATTTCTTTGTTGCAAATGAAAATAAATGGTCTAATAATGGTATTAAAAAAACCATTTAATGATAATGTAAATAAAGAGTGCGTTTATTTTTATATTCAAAAATAAATAGTCACAATAATGTCATCTCTAGAGTAAGTTACTTTTGTATCTTTTTGTTGTTTTTCTTGCTGCGTATCCTATCCGTCGATTTCTATGTAGAGCTAGATTTTTTAAATTTTGTTTAGCTCCACGTGTTACTAACTTTTTGGGTTATATGCTTATGTACTAATTACGTCAATGGTTTTAGAGATTAGTTAGGTAGTATTAAAGGAAATGTACCCGCATTTCCGTGTAGGTAGAGTGGAAATACAATTTGTTAAAACCAACCTCAGTACACCCAACTGAGATTCAAACCTCGATATCCCCGTCATCGTCAGTCTAGTTTATTGAGAGAATTGCATTTAAGGCCACGCAGCCACCTAAGACGCTAACTGGATATTTTAATTTAATTTAATATTTAGCACCGCATCTTAATACCCATTCGGGCTATACGCATTAAGTACTAATCACTCTAATGGATTAGGAATTGGGAAGGTTAAATTAGAGGAAGTGAACCCGCATATGCGTTGAGGGAGAGTGAAAAAACATTTAGGAAAAACAACCTCCAGTTCATCCGACTGAGATTCGAACCTCTATCTCCCCGTCCTTAGCAGTCGAGCGGCTCAACACGACTAACGCGTTAGCCAACTATGCCACCAAGGCGGGTAACTGGATATTAAATGTATGGTTATACATAATATAATTTTGTTTGGACGAACAGTTTAGAAAATGCAAACAAATTATATTATTAGTGTAATTTATAGGTATTGACAAAAAGACCAAAGTGATAGCTGAACTAACATGACTTGATATTAATCTTATCTTAGTATCTTTACTAACTACCAGATACCGTTCTACCTAGCAAAATTAAGGTGAAGATTAAATACATTAAATCAGATATCAAAATATCTCTCTGTACACATTACAACTTAATGTTGAACCGAATCTCAAGGTCTCTATGTTAAGGTATAAAGTTTAGGGCCTTGAAATTAATTTAAAGAGTAAATTTGGGACACTCTGAGGTATGTATTTAACCCCTTCTATGATTTGATAGCGACATTTTATATTTATATCAATTTATATTTTATTTGTTAACGAGTAAGGTATATTAAAACTAAATATTTTGTCATAAAATAATCGAAATATGTTAATACAATCATAATTTTTATTTAATATCATAAGCCTTATGGTATTTTAAAACAAATATGTCTAATTTAATAAACACTTTAGTTAATTTATGTGTTTTTATGTTATAAGTTTGTCTGTGAGCATATTATGAAATTAACGCTATCTATTGAGTACAAGGTTAACCACACGTCTTTCGCTAGCTAGCTAGCAAGTAGACTTGTTCTCACAAATTTAATGATTTGTATTAAGCTGATTTTTAAAAACGATAGCGATTTGATTTTATGTTAACACTTATTTGTAAAATAAAGCACATGGGCTACCAGTTCATAGATAATATTAATTCTATCAAATGGTTTACGAGATTTTCATTCTTTAATTTTATACACATATTTTATAGGTGTATTCATGAACCAAAACAGTTTATTCAAATAGGACAATGTATCTTAAATTAAGTCATTTTACCTTAAAAAAAACATATACATGAGTTTGTGTATTTGGCTCCATAACTGGGTCGTTTTTACTCCAAGGCTTTAGTTAGGTGATTTCTTGAATTATTACAGTCCCATATTATTTATCTTAAATACAGGTAATACTTTATTTCTGAAGGTTTTAAATTTCTAATACTACTCAAAAATAGCTAGCTGTCTATATTTATGAAGACCTTTACAATATCAAATTTAAACATTTATCGATGACTATTAATTTTATTTTAACAATAATTTAAAAACTAATATTTGTTAATTATTACCTGCACTTGATATACTTTAATAGCCTGCATTAATAATTCTATATATTTTCTTGTTTATCTTTATTTAAAGTTTCTAGATATTTACTCTCTAATGGTCATTTGTTGCTAATTTATTTGGTGGAAAAATCTTCACGTAATATAAAAGATTAAATTTGGCAAATAAAATGAATACACGTGTGAGGTAAAGGAGGAAAAGAAGATATTTCTTTTCCTAGTTCAACTACTGAAAAAATAATCATAAATAAAGCAAGGACAACCGTTAAAGAACTAGAATATATCATAAGAATAAGTGAAACTTGAAGTTTTCCGTAACGTTATAAATATTTATAATCAATTTTAAGAAATGGATTGTCTAAGACACCATATTCCCGTAACATTACGTAAAACATCATCTAAGATTATGCACGTAAAACAGTTTAGTTAATATAGTATGGAATAAAGATGTAAAAAAGCTTATGAAAACAAGTACAGTACATATTAGTTTAAATAAATGATCAAAAATGAATCTCAAAGTGATACAATTCTATCAAGTTTTTGCTTTTAAGGCTATTGTAAAAATCTCATAATTAGGGCTGTGATAAACTACATCTAGCAGAAGTCACAATTGAAAGCTCCTACCCCTTCGTAAAATGATCATTGTCTTGGTCACCAATCAGAACCTGCATCGAGTTTCAGTCAGTAATCACATTTTGGTAGACGGTGAAGAAAAATAATATTGAAAGGGCCAGACTTTTCTTCAATTGAGTCTTCTTCTAATCCAATCACCTTTTTGTTTTTACACAAATATAGAATTGATTAAAATAATGGAGCTCAGAAAATCATTCAGAAAGAGGCAAGAGGAATCTTTATATGTTGTGCATTCCATTGTAAGCCCTCTATTTTAACTATGTGTCATCACCCTTATCAAATGACGAGTACTACTACCAAAATGTCAACCAGACAAACATTACATTGCGATGATATTAGAGTTGTTAAATTCAATCCAATCACGAAGGCGTACGCAAGGCGAAGGCAAGTACGAAGATAGAAAATTATAATAAAATTATCAAAAAGTATTTTCTAGCAGTTAAATATAAATTATTATTATTATTATTATTATGTCTTACTACCCGTTCGGGTTGTACGCACTTACGCTAATGTGTAATGGTAGGGTGATTGTGAGATAAAATGAAGGACCTACATTTTAACGTGGAATCCGAACCACGGTGGAGGCCTGGCATTCCCCACATTCACAAGATGTATTTTCAGAGGTGAAGGAAGGATTTGGTAATCAGATAAATCTGTGCCGCGACCGAGGATTGAACCCCGGCCGCCAGAACAGAAGTTTGACACCTTACTCCTAGACCGCCAGGTCACCGACCTAGATCTAAATAAATACAATATAAAGTATTAACATCATTTGGTAAAGAACTTGTTTTGCTTGTTAACTGAAATATAACACTTAGGGCTCCTAACAACTGAGTAAAACTACTCCAACACCTCATGGACCACCTACTCTTGCCATCCCCTAGCTTATTTTCCTTTACTAACTAAAGATAGAAAAAAAGGAATGAGAATTCAAATAATTAACTGTTTTATTTGGTAGGTAGCAGCACAAATATACTTTAAGCATAGTTCGACACGTTAGCTAAGTTAGTAACGTGTCTGTCCACTGACCTAAGGGTGCCAGATTTTATTACCGTTATGTTCATTATTATAATCATTGGTAAAATATGGATCTACCTTTACACAGTGATTAACTTCCGGCTGGAGGCAAGATGTTTTGTCTGTTCTATATTAAGTCGGTTTATAAGTCGTGTTCTGATATAATCAGTCGGTTCAGAAAGTTCACGTTAAACACCTCAGATAATTAAATAAAAACATATCGAACATTAATGGGGGTCCTTTTGTTTCTCACACCCGGTGCGAAAAAAAATCACCCACAGGGTGAAGCTTATTTTATTTTCGCACCAGAATCACGTATGGAATATCAGCGTAGCCCTGGTGTCGAGTCATTATTTTTCCCCGACTGACCCCGGCGGCTCTTCCCTCCAAGGCCAGCCCAACCTTATGTTATTCTTTTTTCCTCTAGTTCTCGTTTCTTCCTACTGTTTCTACTGTTTCCGTTCCGTCCCTCTCCCCTGTACAGTGAACGCTATGAGGTCCTGGCGACTCATCATGTGCAGCGGGCTGGGTTTTTTTTATATACTCCCCCCCCCAGCCAACCTACAGACGGTACATTTCAGCCCGCCAGGGCACCAAATCACGTAATTGTGAGATTTTGTTATATGTTCAATGTCGTGTCAGTTATCGAGAACCCTTCGGGGCTGGTGTCAACTGTTTGTTCATTTATGTTAACTGTATTTTTCATGTTCTTATTAGAAGGTTAAAAACAATAAAAACGTAACAATCAAACATAATGGGGGGCTTAGCGTTGAGTTGGCAGCTGAGGATGTGAAGGCATAATACTGAAATTGGTTAGTCCCTCAGATTTTCCATTGAAAACTATAATTAATCAAAGATTCTAGGATTAGCACTTATACTGGGTTTAACATACACTAAACTAGAAATGTTGCATTATTACAAACTATCACAAAATATTTCTCAAAATTATGTATATAACTTTTGTCTCAAATATATCTATGATGCTTTAACTTTCCCCCAGTGCAAATGACAGCCCAAGATCACTCTACCTTCATGTATGCCTTCTTCTCTATTCATGAACTATTATAATATTGTAAGATCGGACGCATAAAGGCACCCACGTACGGAATTGCTGGTGTCTTCGGTTTCAATAATAAATTCAAATAGCTGAAGAAGTGGTTGTCTGGACTGGATTGAAGTTATTATTACTATTATCACCGCGTCTTACTACCCGTTCGGGTTATTACGCACTTACGCTAATGTGTAATGGTAGGGTGATTGTGAGATGAAATGGAGGACCTACAGTTTAACGTGGAATCCGAACCATCGTGGAGGCCTGGCATTCCCCACATTCACAAGATGTCTTGTCAGAGGTGAAGGAAGGGTTTGGTAATCAGATAAATCTGGATTGAAGTTGATTATAATTTAAAGTTGTGAATTCTAACCGAGTGGGCTGACTGTAGCCTAATAAAAACCGCAGATCTTTTAGAATGACAGATTTGGAGGTGCATTTAATAAATAGTATAAACTTAGATATAGGCTGTTTTTTTATATCAAAAACGCATTATTCTTATCACATGGACAAGCAAAATTAGAGGAGATGGATTTTATTTTCTATCAGTGTTGTAGTCGGTAGTTTTTATTTTTAATATGACGGTTTTTTCATATACTCTATTTTTAATCCCAGTTCGATGGTTCAGCGAGGCATTCCAAGGAACATACTTTGCGGTTGTAATCGTATTACAAACATCCATGAACCAAGTGAATCCAAGGATTAGTTTTTATCATCAGGGGCCGACGAAACATACAGTATGCCTACGCACAGTACCTGTTAAGGCTTTTGTATAGAATTTTAAAAACCCCTAGACTTTCTCAATTCTTCATAATTATGAGATTGTAAACTTATACACATACACTATGCGAGATATAATATTTATAGAAAAATGTATAAACATTCACTTCCACGTTAAGTCTCGAGATTTACATTTTATATGATAACCATACACTATCCCTTCTTTTTATAAACGAGTAAGCCTGAATATTAAAGTATTTAAAATTTAAAATCATGTGATTAAACAAAACATAAACCTGGATGATTTCTAAAAAATATAATTAAAGTTAATAAATCCCATAAATATTTGGGTCGTCCCAGATATCCTGCTGAATCGCAGAAATATTTTTCATTATCTAAAAGTATTTCAGAAATACTTTAATCATTTGATGAGTTGAAATATAATTATGGAATCTTATTCATCTTGATTCTTGCAATTCTGGTGGTTTATTGTAATATCTTACAAGCTCATAAATATCTGAATAGATTGAAAAATGATGCTGGATGCGGGAATCAAACCCAAGAACCCGTATCCAGGAGTAATTTATCTATTTATTTGATTAAGACTTAGTTATGGCTTATTTACGTAATTATAATCAATCGTCCTCGTTGCTTTATTCCATCTTAACTTTTATGAATCTCTATTAATAGGTTTGAAGAACTAAAAATCGTTAGATAACCTCCAAAATCTAAAAAAAAAATGTATTATTGCTCCTAAAATCTCTATTTTACTAAAATATTCCCGATACCCTTAAGAAATTTCCAAATATATTTCGTCACCTGTAGTTATACCAAGGCATAGTTAGTGATTTAAAAATAATTTTAATTAATATAAATTCTGGTAGCTATAAGGAAATTATTTATTCTGCTAAGACAGCCTTCTTCTTTTTTTGTCAGCTAGCCTTAAGGGAGTCTCAGTAAGCTATATGTATATATGTATTTTGAAGTATTTCAAAGCTTTCGTATCTATTTAACTATCTGTGCACTTATATGAAATTATTGAAAATGTTTAGATATCAATAATTTTTGAAAACTTGATCATCTACAGAATGGGTTAGGAAAAAGTTCTGAAATCGGTTACTTATCCCAAGCCTTAATAGAAATTAAGTTGTAATGGCAATAATTTATGAAGTCTCAGAATTGTTGAGTAAGATTAGAAATTAATTAAAAAATTTGAAAGAATTTATAAAGAATCGAATGCCTTTGTAAGGAATCAAATGGTTTTTTTTATAAAGAAACAAGTTTCTTTGTAAAAAATTGAATATATCCGTAAAGATTTGAATGTCTTTATAAATTATTATCGAATGTTTATATAAATAATCAAATGCCTTTGTAAAGAACCGAATGCTTTTATAAATAATATAATGTTTTTATAAGGAATAAAATTTCTTAGAAAACCCTAAAATTATTTTGAAACTCTCGGTTAACTATTAAAATCTATTTATTCTTGTTAAAAACTCAAGTTACTTTATGTACTTTAGGTACTTTAAATGGTTTTATGGTGCCAAATGGGCTGTTCAATGAAAATAACTGTAAAAATACTCATATTTTGAGGGTTAAAATATCCAAAGCATTATAATTACTAATTATGGTTAAAGCCTCATCTGAATATCATAATTTTTAAGTTGAAAAATTGTAACTCGTGGATAGCTCAGTGGCAAAATCATTGGTGTGCTAAGCCAATGGTTCCAGGATCGATTCTTTTGTAAAGGTGTTATTTTTCAATTTTAAACATATTTTTATATATGTATTTTTTAATCTATTCGTCTAACATATAAATATACTCTATTAACTACTATATAACTTGCTTAGGTGGCCTTATGGCGTCACTCTGGTATTAGATTAGACTGCCGGTGCGGGCCGGAATAATATATTTTTTCTACTCATTATATTAATTAAAAATAATGGTTGATATGTAAGTGATTTTATAAAAAGTTGCTGTCCAATTAATATAACAATCTTAACATTAGATACAGAATAATTGTTTAAAATATTGAAATTATATTCACCTAGAACAATATTATGGACCAAAGAATGACATTTGTTTTGCAGTGTATGCTTCTGTGGAAGACACTGAAACTCCCCTTCATTCCAATTACTCTGCCACCAACTTTATATTAGGGTGGTCCAGTTTGTATCACCACTAATAATTAATGAACCTAAACTACTTAGCTTGCTTTATAAGTTTTGTCAACTTAATTACTGTGATTATGATTTATTCACAACCTTATGGGTTGTTATAATACCTAAGTCTTTTAATCCCGCAGGGAAGGAATTTAATTTCAAACTTTGACACAAAGTAATAAACATTGTGATGAAGTTAATGTTTTAAAGTTTGGAATATTTTCAAACTGAAAATAGTTTATATTTATGACACATGTTCTTAAATTGAGAAGGGATTAAATGTTTAACTGACTAAGTAATGCTTACAAAAATAGTAGACTTATCTTCGTAAATTTGATTCGGAAAATCTCAAAACTTATCTACCAAAGAGTGAGTTATCAGCTAAAACGCAGACTCAAATAATAAAATATACAAAAGAAAATTAACCAAACTTTAAATACTGTTTACACTAATAGATTATTAATGCCAATCCCCACAATGGTTAATTTGATATAATCTTACTACATCTACTCGTTCGCCAAAAATTATATAATCTTTTAGCGTAGCATTTATAGATGAACCTTCTTTAATAGGCCTATCTTGACTGCGACATTGTTTTTAAAAGAGTGTGGGATTCCGTTAACAATATATTTATCCATTGGATTAATTTCACACCCACGGAGAGTCTATAAGTGTAAACAGTATTTAAAGTTTGGTTAATTTTCTTTTGTATATTTTATTATTTGAGTCTGCGTTTTAGCTGATAACTCACTCTTTGGTAGATAAGGTTTGAGATTTTCCGATTCAAATTTACGAAGATAAGTTTACTATTTTTGTAAGCATTACTTAGAGAGTCATGACATAGTCAATATATTTAAAGATTCATCTAATTCACATCTCGGTTAAAGCATTACACTCTATCTTCAAGAATCTATTAGTCAACAGCTCTACTTTCGTAAAGGGCTTAGACAAAGTTTGTTTATGGTCGACTTACTTTTAAAGATGGGTTCCAACTTCGTTCCTAAATTAGATTCTGTCAATGTCTCCAACCAACTTATTTTGGTACATACTTTCAGATCTGGGTTGTGAAAATTATCACTATGTCTTCAATCTATTTATAAAATATAATGCTTTAAAAACCATATTGTGACAACATTTATAAAATAGTTTCTTATTACATCGCCAATCTATTAAGTGTGCTACCTGCTCTTACACCTGTATTGCAACGTATTCTGTTGACATCCTCAATCTAATAGCGCCTTAAATATATTTTGTTGATGTCACCAAGCTATTTATAGTTTACCATTCATTCAAATATGTGTTCGTGACAAAATTTTAAATTAATACTAATAATATTAATAATAAACCTATTTATAGATTAATATAGTTTTATATACAGGCTGCAAGTTGACGACTATTATATAGGTCAAAAAGTAATTAACATCTCCCCCCTTCCCTACCTTTCGCCCACCTCCAGCGAGAGTAGCACACACACAGATATATCAGTCACACTAGAGCTTTGGGTGAAGATGTACTACGTCATTATCTCACAAATTGCCGTACCCCCTAGGTATCTAGCCCTAAGATTCCAGGACAGGACTAGCACCCCCCCAACCCCTCACTCCCTAGTAAATATCAAAACAATAAAATTGAGTACAATATTTTCACGGACACAAATAAAAAATACAAATAAAAGAAGCATTGACAAAAGTCAAAAAGGCAAGGTTAAAATGGGGAACCCACAAAATGTAATGGGGTCGGTAAATATTATTGATTAGCATCGAAAAATCTAGACAGTGCCTTTGGTGGATTTTTAAAATTAATAGTTATTTTAGAATATTTTTTTAAGAATAAATATGTATTTAGCCGAAACGCAATTAAGATTATACAAAACATAATTATGAATATAATGTTATTATTTTTACAACTTAAAACATTAAAATAATAAGAGTGAGAGGGGAAGCTCGTACAAAAGTTATCAAATATAGAAATGTTATTAAAGCTGAGGCTCATTCCAAAGTTGTTTTTTGACGTAATACTAACTTTTTGTACGCGTTGCATCAAAATACTTTCCCAAGATTAATGCAGATCTACACTAATAAAATATTCATTATGAGGGTAGAATTTTATAGGAAATGTATTTGATCTATCAGTGAGATAGTGGATTAGACCATTTCAGTGAAATTTACCCTCAATATAACCAACTGAGATTTTAACCCTGACCTTTACGTAAATAGCAAACAGGCCAAATGAGTTTGACTTCATAGCTCAAGCTGCCTCTGATACTTATTTATAGATTTGTGTCGCAATACTGGATTGATGCTGGTACTATGAACTAAATTCATAATTATATTATGAATCAACTAAATGGATTCAAAGCATTTAAGAATCATTTATTCAAAGAGAGCTATATTTTGAAAAATACCAAAATGGTGCTACACATTTGAAACAAATATCAATATTAAGGGGTTTTGACTAAATTCTATACTAAAAAATTACATCTTTATTGGGTTCAACCTACCATTATTATCGTTTGTAATATTGTTACCAACATTCATTAAATTTTTATACAATAAGACTGTTGTATACTATCCTGTGGAGTATTTATTTATAAGCGGTTACAAAACTTAATTAAAAAATTACAATTAATTTTATTTTAATCATTAGATAGAAATTTTTTACAATGATCATTAGTTTTAGTTAGTGTCTAATATGAGTATACCAATATCAACATAAAGCCAATGGTGATTTAACAGGTTTAAGTACTATATATTATTTCAAATATTGTTAAAATTACTAAAATAAATTAACTGCATATGATTCCAAACTAATTTTTAAGTAATGTTTTCTTTATTTCTTATATTTGGTTATTGTAATGAATTTTAATGCTATTTTATGGAAAGGTGTTTCTAGAGCTTACAATTTCGACTTATTATCTTTGAGTTAGCTAATTGAAATTTATTATTAAATATTTAGTATAAACTTATTTTAAGAGTATACAATTTAATAGTAAAATACATTATAGCTTGCACAAACCAACCCTCTTATTTTATTGGTATACTGTAAAACCTGTGAGCTAACTAGGAACTACATAGTCCATTTTCCAAAACTTAACTTCATAATTATCTGAGATATTTGTAATTGACATGACGTCATATGAATACTTTATCAATTCAGTATCTCAAACCTAAACCTTAAAACTATCCTCTCAACCCCTTCCCACCTGTCACCAACATACATCTTGCTTCTACCAACCTAACCACTAAAACTTAATCACGTACATGGGTAGAACTTTATTCCACTATAATAGTAATAAAAATAATAATAATCGATTTAAGTTGCAAAGTTAAGGCAACCACCTTTTCTTACTATTAACCAAAAATAGCAATTAAAATAAAATATAAACAAATAAAAGGCATAAAAACAAACAAATAATGGCATATAAAACTAGTGTTGAATACATATATTTTATGTAACACTGAGACACAGTAAAAATATTGATAGTTTTTTTAGAAAGAATTGTGAGCTTAATTTAAAACTACGCTATCACAAACACATACACACACACACAAACACATACACACACAAACACATACACACACAAACACATATACACACACAAACACATACACACACACAAACACATACACACACACACACACCAGAAGGAGTCGTCACGTCTCACATTCCTTAATCTTGCGACGGAACTCCAGCATACAGATTGTGTGCAAGTTTTACCTTGAAACCATTCAATTATTATTTATAATTTCTATTATAGTAGTCGGAGATAACTTAATGAAACAATATTTTATGAAGTACATTATTTTGTAATTTTTAATTTATAATAGTTCAGTCATTTTTTTTCAAGACCATTTTATTCTATTTTTAAAATATTTTTGTTAAGATACACTCTGAAAGCTACCAAGGAAATAATAGGTTGTGCATGTTAGGCCTATTATATTTAATTTTACATTATTTTTTTTCGTGAGTTTGACACCTCAGGTGACGACCTATGTAGAATGGATAGCTCCAAACCAAAAAACAGAGAAAGGGAAAGCATAGCATAAAATGTGCATAGGGATACTTGATAATGTGCAAGCAGGTATTTTTTTAACTTCCAAGTAAATTTATTTCTTTACAACTAAGATTGCATTACCAATCTAATGGCTAAATTCAAAACAAAACAAAAATTGAAACCAGAAACTGTTTATGGAATTAGGTACTCAAATAAACCTGAGGGTGTACTCCCTTCTGACGTATTTTCTTTTTATTCTATACACGCAGTCCACTCTGGATGTTGTGAACTTAGTTGTACTGAACATAATCTCGGTCGGGTGAACTGGGGGTGGTTTTTCCTAAAGGTTTTTCCACTTTCCCTCCACACAAATGCGGGTTCACTTCCTCTAATTCAACCTTCCCAATTCCCAATCCATTGGCGTAATTAGTACTTAAAGCGTGTAACCCGAACGGGTAGTAAGACGCGGTGCTAAATAATAATAATAATAATAATAATAATAGTAATGTAGTGAACATCCGGCTATATTGAGCTTAGTTATTAATTTGTCTTGATCCACATACAGTTCACTCTGGATGTTGTGAACTTGGTTTTAGTGAACATCCGGCTATATTGAGCTTAATTATTAATTTATCTTGATCCATATACAGTTCCCTCTGGATGTTGTGAACTTGGTTGTGTTGAACATCCGGCTATATTTAGCTTAATTATTAATTTATCTTGATCCATATACAGTTCCCTCTGGATGTTGTGAACTTGGTTGTGTTGAACATCCGGCTATATTGAGCTTAGTTATTAATTTGTCTTGATCCACATACAGTTCACTCTGGATGTTGTGAACTTGGTTTTAGTGAACATCCGGCTATATTGAGCTTAATTATTAATTTATCTTGATCCATATACAGTTCCCTCTGGATGTTGTTAACTTGGTTTTAGTGAACATCCGGATATATTGAGCTTAGTTATTAATTTGTCTTGATCCATATACAGTTCACTATGTGATAACAATTTTATTGATAATGAACGACCAAATTCAGTTTTATGAATCTCAAAACTGAAACTTCCAATGTAAAAATATATCTTTCTAATATCTTAATTCCATAAAAATATTGTTATAGTTTTAACATAAGATTTGAAGAATCCGGTTATCTTCCAGAGCTATTATTTATTTAATAAATGGCGTGAATGAAATTTTGGGATGGAAAAAGGATAAAAGGCTGCCACTTCGTCCCGCCCTGGGGGGTCCATACCGCGGTTGCAGCAAGGAAAGACAGACAGGCCTTACTTTTTAATAATAATAATAATAATAATATTTAGCACCGCGTCTTACTATCCGTTCGGGTTAAGTACTAATTACTCTAATGGATTAGGAATTGGTAAGGTTGAATTAGAGGAAGTGAACCCGCATTTTCGTGGAGGGAGAGTGGAAAACCTTTCAGTAAAAACCACCCCCAGTTCACCCGACCGAGATTCGAACCTCTATCTCCCCGTCCTCAGCAGTCGAGCTTCAACACGACAAGCGCGTTAGCCAACTACGCCACCGAGGCGGATCTTTCTTTTTAGAACCACGTCTTACTAACTGTTCAGGATATACTCATATTTACTAATTACGTTAATGAGTTAGAAATGAGGAAGATTAAATTGAGAGAAGGTGTACCCACATTCGCATGGAAGGCTAGTGGAAAATAATTTTGGAATATCCCCCTTCAGTTCACCAGAATGGGATTCAAACCCCGATGTCCCTGTCTAGTCTAACATGATGTTGACGCCTAAGATCATGTGGCCACCGAAACAGGTGACAGGCTTACTCACTGTTAGTTCTACGTTTTGCAGACAAGGCATATAGTTGTGTGTCAATAGCCAATAAACTTAAGGGCTTCTGCCACCGTGGCTTAACATTTGTAATTGTGGCGTTTTCAGGAGAGAACGATGTGTACTTGAGAAACATCTTATAGCAATTATTTTGAAATTAAATAATTTATGGTTGATATGATCTATATAATTGAAACGAAGTAAATCTCATCAGATGAAGCCACAGTTTCAGCTGGGAAATGTAGTTTTAGCATGAAAACAAAAGAGAGTAAGACGGTTGTGAATGGTGTCCCCGACCGGGGAAAAGATGTTGGATGGTGTCAGGACTGATATGAAATCTATTGAGTATGTTCACAGTACAATGTTAAGTGTCAAAGCACCATGAATCTCCAGGCATTTATTTAATTCAAGTAGAGTCAATAAAGGGAGCTAATGAAAAAATAGTAATAGAAAATCATAAATTGATATTTTACGTATGGAATAATGAAATATTACCACAAGAATATAAGGAAGGAATTATAATACAAATTTTCGTAAAGGGAGATAAAACTGATTGTAATAACTAAAGAGGTATCTCACTATTACCAATATGCTTTGAAATTTAATCTAACCCAATTTCAATGAGAATGCAGCCATATGCAGAATAAATATCTGGGGATCATAATTGTAGAACTCGATGAAATAGATTGTCAACGGATCAGATTTTTACTACTCAGCAAATATTTGAAAAAAGTGGGAATACCACATGACAGTTTGTCAACTTTACATAGATTTTAAAAAGGCCTACAATTCAGTTAAAATAAATAAATTATATGAAACTTAAGTTAAGGTTGGGATACCCAAAAAACTTGTCAAGCTAATTGAGGTATGTTTGAATTATACCCTTGGCAGGGTACGGGTTGGATGTCATTTACTAAATTCATACTTTATGAATAGATAATATGTTGAAACAATGAGATTCACTTCCCCCATTACTTTTTAATCTAGCCTTATAGTATGTCATTAGAGTAATTCAATATAATAGGTAAGGGTTGACATTAAACGAGACGGTGCATTTATCAGGATACAGTTGATTTATCTTTGTTGGGAAATATAAAGAAGCTGTTGCATCAAATACAGAAATTTTACTATAGGTTATTAAGGAAATAGGCTTAAAAGTAAACACTGAAAAGTTTAAGTATCATATATGATTGTAGAGCGAACATGGATTGGGGCTGATAATTTAGAAATTATTTCTAACAACATAGCATTTGACATAGTGAGATTAAATATTTAGGAACAATCTAAATATCAATAACAATATTAGAGCGGAAACTAGGGAAAGAATACAGTCGGGAAATGCATGCTATTACTTGGTCAATAAGTTGTCAACACCTCGACTGCTTTCAAGGACTGTAAAATTCAGAATATACAAGACAATAATTTTATACTTCATTCACGGTAGGGGTTTACCTCTGAAAGGTCTTTTTTCCTACCAATATCCTACTATATAATAGATTTCTGGTAGGAAAAAAGGCCTTTCAGAGGTAAACTCCTACCGAGAACGAACTTTACATGTTGTTCTCTATGGGTGTGAAACATGGTCTCTTACCTTATGACGAAAACAAACAAAAAAAAATGAAAAAAATAAGGTGCTTGGGAAGATATTTGGTCCTAAAGGAACGAGGATACTGAGGGGTGGAGGAGGTTACATATTGATGAGCTACATACCCTGTACTCATCACAATAAATCATTAGGATAATTAAGTCTTGTGGATTATGTTAGACAGGGCATGCAGCACGAATGGAAGATTCTAGAACCTTGTTCAGTGTATTGGCATTCAAACTAAATGGGAAGAGACCATTGGGAAGACCTATACACATATTGGAGGATAACATTAGTACTAACCTGGAAGAGATAGAGTCTAATGAAATAGATTGGATAGAACAAGCTCAAGATAGGGGTAGGTGGTGTACTTTTAAAAGTGTGGCAATTAGCTTTCGAGCTCCTAATGCGATAGAGTAATTATAATTATGTGTGCAAACATTATCATTTCTAAGACCTATTAATTCTTTTTAACATGGAAACTATAAATATGTTGTTAAGTCTAACATTTATCGAATATACTATAATGTATTGTTTTTATAAATATGTA
Organism: Timema californicum; assembly: GCA_902141385.1. Classification (NCBI taxonomy): domain Eukaryota; kingdom Metazoa; phylum Arthropoda; class Insecta; order Phasmatodea; family Timematidae; genus Timema; species Timema californicum. Next base: position 5,464 of record CABFOW010007245.1, on the reverse strand, counting down.
TGTGATGTAACTTATTTACTAAACCTATAATTTTAATAGAATACGATAAATGATAGTTTTTTTTCAAGAATAAATGTACGTACTGGTAAAATTATTTTAATAATCAGTTTTCAAGTATTCATAGGCGTGGTTGAGTAAGATAAGATGATTAATCACTCGTACTTTGTCGCAATTTACAAGGATGGCATAGACCTCTGTGGTCTTGGGGTAAAGTTCTCACCCCAGGACCCAATGTTTGTGAGTTCAAACCCAGTGGGGGTCACGAGCAATAAAAATCCTAAGCATAACTTCTTTTGAAGTGGAAATAAAGTTGTTTATTCCATGTAGATCTAAACATTTAAAAGAGTACTAGAATGCATACATACTTACATACACATACATACATACATACATACATACATACATACATACATACATACATACATACATACATACATACATACATACATACATACCTAATCATATATATTCTCTCACGGGAACAATTTGTGAAAATAGCCCAACAAAACTAATTCGTATTTACTCCGTCCTCACTAAGATTGTACACAATTCCCTATCTTTGCATACTTCCTTCGCTTCAACAACATGCATACCCAGAGTCATACATGATCCTTTATTCTTAAAACTCTTAATGTTTCTCTTTTTCACATATTCATATATAACATTTTGCCACGTCTTACATAGTCTACCCGATCCGAATTATCCATACACTCTACATTCATATATTTGTTTCATCACTCGATCCACTCATCCTTTCAATAGCCTACGCCCAAACCACTGTAAGACACTTCTTCCACATTGACCCATTGGATTCCTTTTTAAACTCCACTCCTTCAGCACCCATTCATCACTGGCTCTGTCCATACGAGGTTTCCCACATACATTTCTTAGATAACTCATTACGACCTAATTCGCCTTGCTCTTGTGTCTTTCCTTGACAAATCCACACTTCACATCTATAAAACAACGTTGGCACTTACACACTTTTATATACTCTCATCTTTGCCTCTTTTGATACTTACTCATTCTTTGCAACCACTACATTATGCTCTTGTGAAGTTAGTTTATCGCCTAGCGATAATTCATATTGTGCTTTCACATTTTTATGCTGCAACTTTTCCACTTTCACTCTTACTTGCTTACTACTCTAGCGCTGCTTTCTCACCAAATTCCTACCTAATTCAACTTCTGAAATCACTAGAAAGTAATCCGTTCCACATTAAGCTCCAAGCACAGCCCTAGTATTCTTTACTAAACTCCTCAGTCTCTCATCATACACCACAAAATCAATCATCGTTCTCAAATAGTCCTTTTTCCATGTATACTCATGAATATTATTGTGCTTAAAGCATGTGGTTGACACAAATAGACCATTTTCTAAACACAGACTTACTAATTTATAACCATTCTTGTTTATCCTGTCAACACCATAACTTCTTAACGTTCTTTCTGAATTGTTTTCTTAGTATTCACCCATCCGTTCATATATCTTAACGAAATATTTCTTTCCCCCGGTTCACATGCATTTAAGACTTCATTAAGCTCATTCCAAAATTCCGCTCTCACACTCTCGCCTTCACGTTCCACCGAAGCATGACCAGCAACCAACATAATTTTGATTAATACTTATTTTCATACTTACCCACAGAAGTCTCGATGGCACTTATTACAAACAGCTTAGATGTTGGGCAAAGGATTAAACATAATCCCTGACATCCCCATTCCCATTCATACACACCAGACCACGGTGCAAGGACACCATCCCTCGTCATCAAAACCTCTTTCTATTTCCGATTGGTTTCACATACACACAAAATATCAATGTTTCTTTCAATCATTTCCTCTAACAGTTCATTCTCTTTACCACACACTCACATTCCATGTTCCAATAGTCCATATTCTCACCAGTTTGTCAACCGATGGGCCCCTCAGTTTTAGCATCGGCAGACCAACATAGCTTTGGTCATCAAAGGCTATTTTTTTACTGTTTCTTTTAGAAGATATATGAAAATATACTTATTGAAAAAATCGGTGAGCTCTTTCGTTCTAGCTCATATACATTTTCATGTGCTAATATAAGCAGTTGGTTGGTGTTACATTCACATGTGGAGGTTCCAAAAAGGTAGGAAAAAGTGTCATGTGGATTATGTATGACACCTACTTAGTGATAATATATATATATATATATATATGTGTGTGTGTGTAAATGATGGAAGTAGATTATATATAGAAAACACTTCAAAGGTGTCTAAGAAAGAGATAGAAGGAGCAGATAACAGACAGTGTGCCAGAGAGAGGATAAGAATGGATATATTTAAGGGAGAGATAGTGGTGGAATGATAGAGGCATGTGTAGGCATTTTACTAAACTAATCATCACCATTATCAAATGTTCCCAGCCTGTGGCTGAGTCAGTTTATTAAAATGACTCTATCTGCTTATATAATTCCAACATTATTCCACCTTTAGCTGCTTCCTTTATTCACCTCTCACTTGCACACTTTATTTTATTTGCTCCTATTTCTTTCTTGGACTCCCTTACAGTCTTTTTCCTACGTACTTCAATGACAACATTTTCTTTGTAATCTTCTCCTTCTCCATCCCCATTACATGTCCATACCATCTCTGTCTTGCTTCCTCTACCATCCCATGACATTATTATTATTATTATTATTATTATTATTATTATTAGCACCACGTCTTACTACCCGTTCGGGTTATACGCACTTACGCTAATGCGTAATGGTAGGGTGATTGTGAGATGAAATGGAGGACCTACAGTTTAACGTGGAATCCGAACCACGGTGGAGGCCTGGCATTCCTCACATTCACAAGATGTCTTGTCAGAGGTGAAGGAAGGGTTTGGTAATCAGATAAATCTTTGCCGGGACCGAGGATTGAACCCCGGCCGCCAGCATAGAAGTCTGACACCTTACCCCTAGACCACCAGGTCACCCGCCATGACATTAAAAGGATTAATTACCTGAAAATAAATTAATTAATTTGTTTAATTGGATGAGTGTGTTATATTAAACAGATAATATTCATTAAATGAGGTAGCCTCTACCTAGGGGTATGTGAATGTATTATGTGTCTCGGTTTGTATGGGGGAATATATGCCTTTCACTGTCTGTATGTATATCTCTTTTGTGTGTGGATGTGTGAGTATGTATGAGTGTGAGTGTGCGTATGTGTACGCATGAGCACGTGAATGTAGTTGTCCCCTCATAAATTTTGAATCTATCGATTGACCATCCAACCAACTTTGAAAACATACACTAACTAGGGCACATCGAGGAAAGGTTTAACATCTACATTTTTTCTCATCTTTCCGAAGCTTTGGCTATTTAAGTTTTAAAATATAATTGATTTTTTACTATTATTGATACTATAATTATAATATATTCTTGAAAATTTAATTAAAATTTGTAAATAAAGTTTCCCTTTCTTTAAGGGACAGGGTGTGAGATTAATATATTTAAAACATAATATGATATTTATCGTCCAGTTAATAAATACATGTTCGATCTTATTTTGGCTAAACTTTATATACATGTACTGTACATAGTAAATAGGGCATGATTGTATTGCGATGTTCTTTACCATGAGAATATCAACTGTAGCAATATTATTTGTTAGAAAAGATGATTTTCAAAAATATGCCCTTTGCCTCACCTCATTATCTCCTCCCGATGAAGCGTATAAACCGAACGGGTGGTAAGACGTGGTACTAAGTATTATTATTACTCCTCCCGAGGATTCCGTCAGGCTCATTTAGGTCATGCTTGTGAAATTTATCTTTGTTGCAGGAGTAGATGTCATAAATATTCCATTCACGGTAGTAATTACTCTCTGAAAGGTCTTTTTTCCTACCAATACCCTACTATATAGTAGATTTATGGTAGGGAAAAAGGCCTTTCAGAAGTCGATTCCTACGGTGAATGGAATATACCTTATATTTATCGGCATAAGGTATTGTTTTGAAAAACTTGGTTTTAATATATCCTTAATTATTATCTATGTAAACTTAAATAAGAAATGTCAGGTATAAATCGAGAATAGGCCTATATTTGACTCCTAAAGGCTGCAAGGTGCACCACGTTTTCGGTCTGGTTCAAATTTGAATAGAATGAATTGTCAGGTGAATTAGGAATATGTACTGTACAAAATGTTGGCCTCTTGTCACGATTAGAAATGACTGAAAATGTGGTTGGAAGATTTGATCGCAGAGACGGTGTATTAAGGTATTTATGCAAAAATAAGATTCAATTTACGTTTATTTAACTCTGCGGCACTATTTTATCTTGTTATTTAATAAACTGTTATTATTTACTCAAACAATTTTGTCACTAAATAAATTGATTTAAATTTGATATAAATTTTAGGTCTAATTATAACTGAAATATTACTTTATTTCTGAATGGACCGTATGTTATGTACCTATAAGTAATATTTTTAAATAGTGATTTTATTTCTTAAATTGATTTTAGCCTGGCCAAAGGTTTAGTTATGTAAAAATTAAATCATATATTTTGTGCTAAAACAAAAACTATCATAAAATATTACTGCGATCCCAAGGAAAATATTCAACAAACAAAATATATGGATATAAAATTACCAATTTATTGTTTATTAATTATATCAATCAAATCTAGCAATACTTTATAAAAACACACATCAAATTTATGACAAAACTCACACATTTTTGGTCCACGTTTACCAGCTTTAAGGGTCACTCAGTTTTTTAAATATACAGTTTTTTATATTTGGTTTTTAAAAATGTATAATAATGTGTTTGGATCGTTGAACCAAAAAAAAATGTATATATTATTTATATTCCCATATGCATGACGAAGAAAGTTTAGAAAAATCTACAACTTAAAAAATATAAGAATTTCAAAAATCAGTTTTACCCTTAATATATTCGGTTTTCTTTAAATTAGAGATCGTGTGAAATAAATTAATTACAAACCTTAATTAATAATAAAAATCATATATAGGCCTACTATTTTGACTCATTCAGTAGAGTGGAACTCAAGATGCTTGGTAGTGCACCAGAAAATGTCTACAGAAACGCATATTTAACACAATACAAAGCGTATAACCCGAACAAGTTGTAAGACACAGTGCCAAAAACAACAACAAAAACACTATACAACTTAGGCCACATTAATCCCTCCTTCAACTCGGCTCCAAAGAATCAAAGGAACGTAAAAATTTAACATCCATATAAGATGAACTATTTTAGTCACTTTTCCGAAGTTGAAATCTTTAGCTTAAGCAGTTAGTAAGATACAGTACTTAAGTTAACCCTTATTTCAGTACTCACTGATTTCCATAACCTATAGGGTACTTTTAGTTAACATAAAAATTTAAAATTGGCATATAGGCACTTGGGATGCAAACCAAGGATGATATATGAAATCTGAACTTTTCAGCATGGTCCCCAAAAATGTGTGGAAGAA
>CABFOW010007244.1:0-25478 GCA_902141385.1 Timema californicum | reverse complement strand
GTAGTAAGTAACTTGTAGTAAAATAAATTTTACATTGATTATTGTGTGCCTATTTTTTAAAGTGCCTATTTTGGTGCCTATATCTTATATTTTTAGTACCTATTTGCCTGCCTATTTTAAACATTTTTGGTGCCTATGAATCCGGTCCCTATATATGACTCTTGTTTGCAAACATTTTGTTTTATTTAACCATCCTAATGCAAACTATGTAGGATTGTGAAAATGAATATAGTTTTTATTATTATTATTATTATTATTATTATTATCATCATCATTATTATTAATATTATTTTATTAAAAAATATATTTAAAGGAGACTTAAACTTATTAACTTATGAATTCAAAGGATTACAACAATATTCACTCAATCTGCTGAGTCCCCGTCAACATTCCAATCAATATTAAGACAAGAATTAACCACTTAATATGAAAGGACTTCTTTATCAGCTAGTGGAAAGCTAAACCATAAGCATTTTGCCATTTATAAGTAGTTTAGATTCCAACCTTTAATAGATTAGTTATTTTAGGAAATATAATCTCAAAGGAAAGCTTGAACTCTATAAATCACACCATTATGACTCGAGTTTCTCAAAATACGGTATATCATAAAAAGTTTGATTGATCATGGAAAAGTTGTAAAGCACAACATACACACTATATATTCAATTTATTTAATAAATCACTCAGTAGAGACATAATATGCAAATCAAAATAGGATGCTTTCACTGTTCACTTGAATTGTGAGCACAAAATATTAAAATATTAATTGAGTATCTTCATATACGTGATTATTTTTATTCTAATTATATTGGATTTAAAATTGCTGAGCAAAACCTTATCATTTGTGTTTAGCTATATGATTAAGCTGTTTTATTTAATATGTTACTTATTGAAAACAGACATTCACCATAAAATATAAACATTTTAAAATCGATTAAGGATATATATATAAATTGAAAGTTTATTAGGAATATACCTGGTTTATATTCATTTATTTTTACCTCTTTTTCCCTCAGACTTGGCTTCCATGATGGATGTCGATTTTTCTCAATAGTTCTGGACAATTCTCTGTAAGGTAAAAGCGTTCCCCAATTTTGACGGAAAATTGGGCGCCATGACTCAAAATCTAAAACACCCATACCTAAAAATAAGATTAGTAAACAAAATATTATATATTGAAATAATTTGTAAATAACTATACATTCTTAGCTGGGCTATTCTGCAATTATAAAATAAAATTTAACATTAAAATTCTTTAACAATATTCTTAATATCGACTGAAACAAGAGCAACTAATATAATGGCAGTATCTTTGTGTATGTTTCCAGTTATTAGTTTATTCACAATTATGTGAAACCTTCCAGATAGCCGATGCTTTACCACAAAGGCATAGATTCAAATTTGTTTAGGGATAACTTTGATATGAACTAACTCCATACATTAACAAAATACTCAATACTGGTACATTACAAATACACTAAATGAATTGTAATAACTTAATTTAAATAAGGCATACAATTTTAAATCAAACTATTATTAAGTAAGTTTTTAGGTCAAATGTCACAATATGGTTCTTGAGTAACTTTTAATTTTGATTTTCTCTCAATTTTATACTCATTACATATCGTACACCATATTTCCCATAAAGGCCTAATTTATCATGGGCTTGTGAAGTGTTCAGTTGGCAACACTGGGAAGGACCTTAAGGAGTTGGATGATCTGTGACGAACGGGAATTGTAAACAGTGTCAAACTTTGAGGTGTACTAACACAGTGTACTACAATTAACAAGTGCTAGATTAAATTAAGAATTAGTTTAAACAAAGTGTGGACTATTATCTGGAGCACAAGTATGATTCAGAATATTACATTGGTGGTGTGGACTTAGGTATATTTCAATTTATTTGGTTACTGGGAATACTAAAGGAATCATGCCAGCCTATGTTGGTCAAATTACGGAATATAATCCACTTGTTGATGAATGGGAAGTGTTTGAGCGTAGAGCTAATGAAGTGGTAGATGCAAAGAAACAAAAATATATCTAGCTAAGTTTACTACATCAGGTCACGTACAAGTTATTAATAATGTTAATGTTCCCAACAAGCATGAAGATAAGACTTATAAGGAGATTAAAATGTTACTGTCATTTCATTATGCACCTAAGGTATCCGTGTTTAAGGAAAGGTATCTATTTTATCAGGCATCCAAATCTGAGGGGGAGAGCATTGCAGATTGGGCTGCTAGAGTCCAGCATTTAGTAGCAACTTGTAGTTTTGGGACCAATTTGGAGTCCAATAGCATAGACAAATTTGTTATGGGCTTAGCAAACGGGAAAGTTAAAGAAAAATTGTTCATTGAGGATCCAATGACCTTAACGTTTTCAAAAGCTAAGAATATTGCAGAACAAGTTGTGGCAAACAATGACTTGTTTTCCAGTATTGACAGGGCCAAAATAAAGGAGGAATTAGAAATATTTAGGGTGGTAAAATCAAGCGCTCAAGGAACATCACAAAAGCTATCAGTCCGGCCTCCTTGCAAGGTATGTGGCTATAACAAACATCTATCCGAACGATGTCGATTCAGAAACTATATCTGTAATCTGTGGTGAACTAAAGGGCACTTAAAGAAAGTGTGCAGAGCTTCTAATGCAGCTTCTAAATGCATGATAACTACATCTGGTGAACATTCCCATTTCCAACTTTTCGACATGATCGTGGGGAATTAAGAAACTCCTTCGGTGTTGGCAACTGTTAACCTTCAAAATAAATATTTCACTGGGGAAATAGATTCAGGAGCAACCTTCAGTGCTATGGCTGAATCTATGTATATGAAAAGTTTTTCTGAAAAACCTTTGAGACAAACAAATCAAACTTTGCAATATTATTACCAGCATGTAGTGAAACCTCTGGGCTTTGTTTTAGAGAGGTAACGTACAAACAGAAAACTAATGTAATAGTGTTCCACGTGGTGCCAGAAGGGGGCCTTTTGTTATTAAATAGGAACTTCATGAAGACTTTTGGGTTTGAAGTGTGTCAAACACATCACACGACATCTGAAGATGAGTATTTGTCAAATTTGCGGAAGAAGTATCCTACAGTTTTTACAGACGTGTTGGGTACCTTTAACAAAGGGAAATTAATTTGAAACTAAAACAACATTCTGCAAATATAGGTCCATGCCTTTTGCGTTAAAACCTAAAATGGAGGCTGAACTAATTCGCTTACAGGAAATAGAAGAGGTTTCCCCCAGTAAATATAGTAGATGGTGAACGCTGATTGTTCCTATTGCTAAGCCGGATGGTTATGTCAGAATATGCGAGGATTTTAAAGTGACATCAACCCACTTTTGGAGGTTGACTGCCACTCTCTACCTAGTGCAGAAGAAGTTTTTCAAACAATGCAAGGCAGTATGTTCTTTTCAAAATTGGATCTACAAAGTGCATATCAACAAGTACTACTAAATGATGGTTCCAGAGAGATGGTCACAATTAGCACACACAAAGGACTTTACTCGTACAACCGCATTACGTTTAGAATATCAGCAGCACCACAGTTATTTAAGACAATTATTGAAGGCATATTGGCAGGGGTGGAAGGAATTGTAGTGTGGCAGGATGATATTATTGTTGGGGGCAAAACAAAAGAAGAACATAATAAGAGATTGTGTGATGTATTGTCAAAGCTTAAGGAAAATGGATTAACTCTTAACGTCAATAAGTGCTTATTCGTGCAGGGATCCATTAAATATCTTAGATACATTATTAGTGAAAATGGCTAATATGACTAGTAAATAAGAAATTGATCGAACCAATTTTTAAGGTAAACGTCACCCAAGTAAAATTGAACAAATTAAGGTACAACTGACCTCGGCTCCAATATTGGCTCATTATGACCCAGCGCAAAAGTTGATACAACAGACGCCAGCCCAGTGGAAGTCTCTGGGGTTCTGAATCAACTAGATGAAGATGGAACAATAAGTCCGGTTGCATATGCCTCCCGCACGCTGACAGAGACAGAACGCAGATATCCCCAAATACACATGGAAGCCCTAGGATTGGTTTTTGGCGTGTAAAAGTTTGCGCAATATTTGTATATGCGGAAATTTAGGCTTGAAATAGATCACAAGCTGCTGGTCACTATTTTTGGGCCAACGAAAGGAATACCAATACTTTCCGCAAATAGCCTCCAAAACTATGCGTATTTCCTATCAAATTCTGACTACCAGATACAGTTTGTGCCCACCAATAAGAAGTGTGCTGATTAATTGTCTCGTGCACTCCAGCCGTCAGATTTGGAACATGAAAGTGATCTTTTACATTACTCCCAAAGTTTTCAGGAGAAACTCTGTAACCTGAACAGAAAACTAATGGACTTACAGAGCAGAAGAGATCCAGTGCTAAGCAGGTTGGCGAAGTGCATTGGTTAATGGTTGGCCAGTAGCAGCTAAGGAGCCACTATCCCAGTTCCAGTCTATACAAGATGAACTAAATGTTGAAGTAGGATGCATTTTTTCGAGGAAGCTGATTGGCCGTACCGTCTTCTCTTTGAGACAGAATCCTGAGGGAGCTATATTTTGGGCATTTAGGAGTTGTCAAGACTAAGCTATCAGCTAAGAATTACTTCTTGTGGCCCCACATGAACAAGTACATCGATAGCTATGACTTGGAATGCCACACATGTCAGGTAGCTCAACAATCACCTCAGAAAAGTCGTCTGATTCCAGGGAAGTGGCCGGCAACACCGTGGAGTCGAATCCACATTGACTTCCTTGGACCTATAAATGTGATGAATCATTTACTTGTTGTTGATGCTCACAGTAAATGGCTTGAGGTATGCTCAGTGAAGTCGACTATTTCCGCAACAACAATTTGTGCCCTTACTACAATTTTTCTTGGTTTTGATATCCATAGGTTCTAATATCCGATAGTGGCATTCAACTAATAAGATCTATAGAATTCACTGAATTTTATTCAAGAAACAGCATAGAATGTAGGGTTAGGGCCCCATACCATCCCGCAACCTATGGACAAGCCGAAAACGGAGTGTGTCAAATAAAACAATGTTTATGCAAAGCTAAATTTGAAGGAGTCGGTCAATCCACGGCAATGAAGGAATTTCTACTAACCTACCGAAACACCCTACATATCACATTTGGAGTAGCCCCAGTAGAATTTTTGTTAGTTGTTCTGCGCACTAGTTTGGATATAATCATAAATAGGGTTGAGAATGTGAACAACAGAGAACTACTACTAACACAAGTCCAAAGCAAAGTGAGTGCTCGGTAAGAGAGGCAAATAAATAACTCAGGTAAAAGGGAGTGTCATTTCAAGAAAGGGGAGAAAGTTATAATGAAACAGTTCAACCAAAATAAAACTACCTGAATTGAAGTGGAAGTGAATAAAGTGCTAGGGAGGCGCTCATATTTACTGTGAGCGAATGGAAATATTGCAAATAGACACTTAAACCAAATAACAACTCCCAGATTATCAAATAAAAGGAGCAGCATTGAGGATGTGTCTCCCAGCCATTCCGTCCTGCCCAGGTGGTCGGAGGATGTGAATAGCGGGACCCCGCTCCCTAGTCGCAATGTGAACAACAGTGCCCTACCACCTACTGTTTATGAAGAGGCAAGAGCTGAAGACATTAGAAGGACCCCAGAAACTTCACCAGACTCAATATTCAATTTTTTTTAAGTTTTATACTATTCAATTATAAGTTAGCTAATTGATTTTATAACAATATTATGTTAAAACTTTTTTTAATACTAAGAATCAATAAATTACGATGAAATTTTCTGTGCTCTATGCGAATTATTGGAGCTTTAGGGGAAGTGAGCTGAGTAAGTTTCTGCCTTAGTAACCATTAAAAGATGCTCCAAATAGATTTTAGAAGCATTTATGTTTGTGCAAGCCTTTCCTCTACGGTGGTTGGGGGTCCTAAAACCCCACCTCAACTTTGGGATTGCTACGACCTGGCGTTCCGGCACTTCTAAATTTACACTAGACCACTGGTCTACAATGGTGATATAGAGTAGTATAGGCAATGTGGAGGAAGAAAAACGTGCCAGAGGATTGGACTAACGGTAAAGTTTGTTCAGCGTAGGAATTGTTTTCTGAAAAGCCTTTTTCTTACCAGAAATCTATTATATAGTGGGATATTGGTAGGAAAAAAGACCTTTCAGAGAGTAATTCCTACCGTGAATGGAGTATATTATATCACCAATATTCAAGAAAGTGGATAGGAAGTGGTGTGAAACACTGGTGTGTCAATGCGCGAAAATGTATGAAAAAATAGGAAAGGAGAATAAGGAAAAGCTTGAAGGGAAGATGGACAGAGGAGCAACATGGGTTCAGAAAAAAAGAGGTCGACGATAGATTTTATATTTGGAATTAGACAGTTGATGGAAAAGAGATATGAGTTTTGAAAGGATCTGGTAGTGTAATTTATGGATGAAGAAAAAGCTTATAATAATGTGGCTAGAAAGAAAGTATGGAAAGCAATGGGGGAGGCTGGAGTAGAAAGAGGAGTGGCTAGGAGAGTAAGGAATATATATAGTGATAATAATGTGAGTTGTGTTGAGATGGAAAAAGGGTGGACAGAGTAATTCCAATTAAAAAATGGAGTCAAGCAGGGAAGTACTTTCTCACCATTAATATTTGTAATGGTGATGCAAATGATAATGTTTAGAGTAGCAGGGAAAATGGTTAAGGTGAAAATGAAAGCAATGATTTTTGCAGATGACTGTTTGGTAAATGGAGACATTTTACTAAACAGACCTGGCCATAAGCTAGAAAAAGTGTATGATGAATATTAAATGTTTTGCTATAAGAACTGCAAAATCACTGTCCCTTTCTCGCGTCCCCTTACACCTCACCTTAAACTTAAACAAATTATGCATGTACTTAAGCATAGAACACCCTTAGACTTAAGGTAGTACTAAGCCAATGATAATTCAAGGAGAGGCTATAGACAAATATCAGTATACACACCAAGCGGAAAATATCTTGTTTGTTTTAGTGTCAATAACCATTATTGTAAATAAATAGGAAATGATACATTTTGAATTTTAGTATTGTGACAGTAAAATCAAAACCCAATAAAAGGCAAATGTATTTAAATAATACGCGAATCCACTTAAATTGAGTTAATTTTATGTTTCAAAATACACAATTTAATTAACTTTGTTTTCTAAGTAAACACTTGCATAAAGTAGTTTTAACGACTTTATCTACTTTAGAGCAAAGATGCTAATTCAACTTCTAAATAAAAAAAATCCAAATTGATTTGAAAAGACTTTAATAATTACATTTAATTATAAACTATGGCCGTAGCTTGTAGAGGGGATTGGGGATTCAACCCTCCACCCTTCCCTCCTAAAATTAGACAAAAAACTGTCTTATATAATATACAAACATAACTTTAAAATATGAGTATATGGCTTATCGCCAAAATTTTAGTTAAATTTTATGACTTGTCTGGACACTTCGCAGTCGACCGTACTGTTGCTAGGATGAAAGAAAACTATTGGTTTTCTGTCATGAAAAGATATATTAAGCATCATATAGCAAACTGCTTTGAGTGCCTCTTGAGTAAGGTCCCAGGGGGACGAAAAGTTGGTCTGCTCAACCCAATACCTCCAGTCACTCTGCCGTTCCAAATTGTGCACATCGGTCATTTAGGACCTTTTCCTAGAAGCTCAAAGGGTAGTTGTGAACTACTTGTAATCGTGGATAACCTGACAAAATCTGTGCACCTCTATGCAGTGCGCGATACGCCGACCAAAAGTGTATCGAAGTGCCTTGATCTTTATTCCATGAGCGTGGTCTATTGGAAAAAATAATTCGTGACAGAGGAGCGTGTTTCACTTCACATGTATTTGAAGAATTTTGTGTTTCACGTGGAATATACCATGTACTAAACTCTGCCAGACACCCCCAAGCCAATGGGCAGGTAGAACAAGTGAACCAAACCTTGACGCCGATTATATCCGTCTCATCTCAGCGGACAGGCTTAAAGGACTGGGATAAGAATTTGAAGATGATTCAACGTGACCTCAACACTGCTATCAACAAGACGACGGGGATATCACCCTTTGAGGCACTTCATGGGTATCGACCTCGGCACCACGATGGGGCACTTAGGAGTCTCACCGATATACCTGGAAACAGCACGTACCAACCGCCTGCAGAAATACAGCTAACAGTACGCAACTAAATCATGGCAGAACAGCTCCACCAGAAGGCATATTTTGATAAGAAAAGGTATACTCATCCAAGTTTTGACAATGGAAAAGTGGTGATGATGCGCCGTGCACCAGTGTATACTGGCGAACCAACATGGGGGCAGTCAAAGTACAGAGGTTCTCTTGTGGTGCTGAAAGTATTCCCAGATGGCCAAACTTATCGAGTTAGTCAATTGACAGGAGATGTTAAACAGAAACACTATGCCACCACTGCGCACGTTTCTCAACTCAAGTCATGGGGTAATAAAGACAAGATTGATGATGAAGAACCTGAGAGTGATGAGTCGGAAGATGACAGGTCAATTGAATTGGAGCTGAAGACAACCGAACCTGATAGCAGTCCTGTGACAGTTTCAGACAGTTCTGATGTTGGTGAAACTGGAAGAGACTAAGACAACCAAAGTCTCGACCTATTCGAGAACGGCGTCGGCCCAAGTACCTAAAGTATTTTGTCATCGGAGTGATGTGATTAGTATAGCATTGTTTGCCATTGTCTGTATATTGTGTCTATCATCTTCTAGTGATAAGATAGCTTAAGGATTATTTGAGAGTGTATTTATATGACATATGTGAACAAACTTCATCGAGGACGATGAGTGCAACAGGATGGCCGAGTGTTAGAAACTCACCGAAACTTATTTCGTGAGGTTGGCGAGACTGGTTGTTGTGAAGTAGAGACAGGACAGTCAGTGCGTGGAATGGTGACGTGTGGACGTGGATGAGAGGTGTGCGAGCGAGAGTCGTGTAAAGAGACGGTGCCAATATGTCGTCACCCGAGAATGCAAGTGTTCTATGTCCAATTTTTCACTTTTGTGTAAAAGAGCATTGAAGTTTGACCTTGTGTATAAAACCAATGTTAATAGATGACAACTCGAGCTTGTATCTCCTTTAGTAATTATTTAATAGTCTCAATTTCACCACAGGTTTATCATATGCATTCTAAATAAACGTAAACACCAAATATCTCAAATTTAACAATTTTGGAGATAGAACACTTGCATTCTCGGGTGACGATGTGCGTACCTCATGTTATGTTGGTCAAGAAGTGTGCGATAATTAGTCCACGTGAGATAGAATAAAAAGTAGATTAGACTAAGACAAGAAATTGGCAAAGTTAATAGGGAGTATTAGTAAGGTTAGGTAGAAGGTAAGTGGGTAAGTCTTTGTGAATAGGAAGCAACAAAACCTTTTAAGTTGAAATTATTCATATTTAGTTTAGAGTCCATTTCGCAAATGAGTCTACGAAGTAAGAAGAATGAAAGGGTTGTGATAGAATCGTGAGTACTATGTGGGGGAGGGGTAAGGGGTTTAGGCATCAACCCCCAACTGTTTGCAGTCTGTGAACATATAAACAGCGGCAGTTGAACGGCGTAAATGAAGACAAGCGTGTGTTATAAAATACTGTGAGAGGTGAATGCTTTTAGTTTTACTAGTTTAGTGTGTAGTGTAGACTAATGTTAATGAATTATTGTAAACTGGTAGGCCCTCAAGTATTCCAAGTGCTAAATTTTGTATTTTAATGTAATACTATAAACTCCAGTAAACGAACCAAACAATATTTTATAAAAGACAATCATATTTGTTCCCAGTAAAAATTGATAACTATTTACTATACTGTAGTCAAGGTCGTATTTAGGTACGTGCAACATGTGCAGCTGCACAGGGCGGCAAATTTTACGGGGATGGCAAAATAATATGGAAATAAGACAAATACAGCAAACTTGAATGTTACCAGTAAACAAATTTATAGCATTTTGCGTTAAGTATAAATAACAGCGATTCGTTAACCCTCTTTCATCATTCGTTATTAAAGAACAACTCTTTCATATTTACGAAATATGACAGCACAGCTACCTTCAAATTGACAGAAGTGCTGCATTTGTTCTTCAAATCTAGTAATTTCACTCTTTCCCCCCGCAAGGTTGTGTTGGTATTGCTTTGCGGCGTGCTTTATTTACTTGTCCATAGTGCTCACTGCCCAGTTAGTTTATTTTTGTGTGTTCTATTTAAACAGTACTGTTCAAATCTCGGTTTCTTTGAAATATTTACTTAGTGTTCTTGTGTTTTCTCTGATTTTAGTATGGATATCCAAACATTTTCTGTACAGGAATATCTTTCTGCAGAATATTTGCATGGACTTGTAAATATCTGCGTGTTTATGGTTTATTCAATTGTGTTGTAATATTTAATCAAAATAAAAAATTAATTTGCAATATGTATAAGTTTTACAACCATATCTGCAAGTCAATGCTGTAATTAGGCGAGAAGTGATGTTGATGTATGAGGGTGGTGAGGGTGCGTAAAATAAATGACTGCATGCCTTAAATACGGCCCTGGATGTAGTTAGTGTTATTTCATGGGCATTAATAATATATATCAAAGGTGATCGTTGCAGTTCACACGACTTGACGTATGAATAGGTCTACTAATATGAAAAATTGTTTTCAGTAGTATCTTTTGAAACTTTCCCAAAACGTTTTTCCTATCTGAATGCGACTAGACTGAGTGGGCTGCTTATCTTTGTCACCAACAACCCTGACCTCTACCTCTACCTCTCTGGGCCCTCATGCTCCTCTTGGTCATAGGTAGCCCTTCTCAATATCTCTGTGTCTATCAAATAGGAGAGTTAAAGTGTGCAATATATTTGGTCGAGCTGGGAGTGTCCTTTTTTGGAACGTTTGCAATATTGGAGTACGTAACCGGAGGACACTTAACCTTCCCTCCAAGCACTAATTTTTAAACTTCTAACTTTTAACCTTTATCTTTATTAGAGAAAGATGAAATTATTTTTAAATAATCCAGGTTGGATCAGTGGCGACAGAACCCTATTTATTTGTGTAACGAGGAGGGGGAAATTAACCATAGATAGGATTTAAGGAACATGTACCTGCCCGCCACCTTCCCCCTCCCCACCACCTCACTATCCACCAACATAACCTATAGTGTTCCGGGGACCTTCCCCCTATCAACCGTTTGGCATTGTATCCCTTTAGAAGCTATTTGAAGTTTGTTTTTAATCATAACTTTCAAAGATATAAGAGAGGAGTGGAATACATTTAGAAGTGTGTCAAATTTGTTCTTGAGAAAATAATTATTTTCAGGGGTAAGTGAACCCCCCCTCCCTCAAATCACTCTACCCCGGTTATGTCTCAACTAATATCTTTATTTAAACATTGCTAGATGTAAATTTTCGGCTTGGAGGCAGGAGGCGCTATTTAGATTTTTAAATATTAAAACAAATGTATAGCATTTAAAAGTTTTTAATATATTGTGTCCTTATTTAGGCCCTACCATAAAATAAACTCCAGAAAGTTTCTAAAAGCATTTAATGTTGGAAGGCTGTGATCCCCATATTCCAATGAAATCTTCCTTGCAACATCCTTGTTAAAAACGCTTGTATTTCGACTATGAATTGTGCACTGTACTCTATGCGTTATTCAGTATTAGCTATTTGCGAAGCATAAAAAATATAAACCTAGCGTTACTGTTTACTTTTTATTAAAAATAAGCTCAAAGTAATTTGATCCAAATTACGAAGCTCAAGTGGAGCTGGTTAGTAGTACACCAGACAATGTGCGCTTGAGAACATCCCCCACTAAAACACTCGTCTCTTCACAATATGTGAAATTAAATCAAACTATATCTTTGACCTTGAAAGAACGCCAAGAAATAACACTTTTCTCTCTCTTTTAATTGCTTGTGTTTGTTGCATTCGACTGTTTCTAAAAATAAAAGTGAAATTAGTCCTTATTCCTATTTTAATTTTATGGAGGTCCCCCTCCCCCCCATACCTTTCCAATTTACTTTTAACATCCGCTAAAATTATAGCTAGGGGGATCGGCAGGCACTCTGTACTATTTGCTAATAGAATGAGGACCCAACACAACCAATATAATATACAAATTAAGCGGAATGAGTGTGAAAAATAACTTCCATATTTTGAAAAACATATTTACAAATTGTTATAATCTAAAAAATGGAATGTAAAGAAGGTATCACGAATGTGACTGCGAAAAAATATTTTGGAACCTAAAGCATTCATATGATTTTTTTAAATTTGACAAGTTAATCTATGCTTTGTAATATTGCAGGGGTTGCTAAACTCATACAGATGCAAGAGATGCAATGGGTGTGATTGACAGGTTTTAAGGAAGGCATGCTGTTGTGTATTTGTAAAGTATTATAAGAGAGCTATATGGCCTGGTGGATATGAGTGGGCATGGCCACTGTAGATAGCAAGTTAACTCCATTTGGGGCATAAAAATAAATATGGACCTACATTAAATAATAAGGGCACTAAATTTTAATTATTACTGTTGTAGTCTACATATAATATCTACTCATTTATGGTAGTGTATCCATAAATATGTTTCTCAGTGTCGAAGAGAAAAACACGCAGTTGGTGCTACTGTTGACTGTTTTTTCATTAAATGTTAAAGTATTAGCCATTTTTATATTAAATATGAGTTTCAGGTCCCCACTTACCATCAAAGAAGCGGTTTGACACCAATCTGTCAATGTCTTGACGTATTTTCATTAGATGATGTGTGAGGTTTCCTTCTTGGGGTACGCCTCCGTTGCGATGGACGATTTTCCCGTTAGGTCCTTTGAGTAGGGCAGGAAACTGGCCAGGGTCGTAGAGGATAACAATACGTTCACCCCGGAAAAGGTCTTCAGAGTTCTGAACGATGTTCCAAGCACTCATATTATTGAAGCTCAAGTTATATCGATGACACATGAAGGTAGGCACGTTCCAGTAAACCCGGAACTCATGGTATTTTGAACTTTGCGTCTCGTTGTCGAAATTTCTGTTAAGAAAGTAAAATTTAGAATTTAATAACTTTTTAAACATCATAATTGTTTGAAAATTATAAACTACAGACATTCTATACTAATAACACATTATTATCCATGTTATAAGCTTTTTATTTTTAGTGTAAAGCTCTAGGACTTTTTATATTGACATGCAAGGCCGCTTTATCCATAAAACCGACTAGGCACAGTGCCTAAGGCCTACAAACCTTTTTTAGGCCTACAACATTTCACTTGAAAAAACACAAAATAAAAAACCAAGAAAAATCATCAAATTTTAATTTAAAATATTTATTTAGATATTCAAATGACTAAAACAATAATTTAATTCGTCACGTTTTTCAAAGATATCACTGATACAATCACAGTTGTGAAGGTCTAGTAGATACTTTCAGTTTAATGTTTAAATGTTCACTTTACGATATTTTGTTTGTGCAAATTTATAAATGATATTGTTGAATTTCAACTGTTGCATATCATCATTTTCAATTGAAAGTAATGAAAGTGACGACATTCGTTGTTGCCTCATTGTTGATCGGAGATAATGTTTGATCAATTTCATTTTTGAGAAACTTCTTTCTCCTTCCGCACTTGTTCCGAAAATGGAGCGATTTATTCTGAATGCTATGTTTATATTTGGTAAACTTGTTTTAAGCTCATCATCGATTTGTGCACTAACCATATCTACTACAGATTTTTTATCCTTATACAATATTTAAAATAATAATAACTCTTCAATAAATCCCTCTTCGAGATCTGATGGGTACGTATATACTAGTTCCTTTGATTTATGAATTACTTCGTCTCTACTCATGGATCTGTGCAGTAGGAAATTAAACCTTTCTCATAGAATTGTATAAGCTTCGCGTCTTTTTGTCATATCCGCTATAGGTTCATAGATTATACGATAAAAGAATTGGACATGGAATTTGTCACTGGCACTCAGACTTAAATTTAAATCATTATTATTCAAAACTTCGTCTGCAAAGCTGGCTCTTGATCGTTTACGTTGCGTACATTCCTTGTAGTTGGATGATGTATTTTTTTTTTCCATGGTCTCAAATACATCAAATTTATTTCGCATTATTTGAAAATGTGCTAACAGACTATCATATAATTTTACAATGGTACAAAATTAAATGCCAGTTTCTTGTAGATCTTTGTTATTAATGTCAATAATTTGCAGTAAATCTTTCCAAATTACACACATAAATGCTGTCTCAAAAGGATCAACCTTTTTCACTAGGGATCTTGCTTCATGAGCAGCTTCTGGTGGTAGAAGTTCACTTTCAGCTATATCAGACAATGCTTGACTAATTTCAGAGTAGTTGACAAACAGAGTGTTAGTATCATCATTTCGTGCAGACAATCTTGTACCTGATAAGGTTTTTACAACTCCGGTATTTTCTTTCATATTTTGTAACAGTCTAGACCATATCCATGGCGACGTGGAATAAAATACATATATTGCCTCAAAATTCCAAAAAAATTCACTGCCACTAAACAACATTCCAATTCTGTTGGTCCAACCCAGTTAAGACTGTGGGCTGCACATGGGACCCATTCGGCAAGACCGTGTATTTCTTTAAATCTACTTTGGACACCAGAATATATGCCACTGATACTGCTAGCATTGTCATAAGACTGTGACCTACAGTTTCTAATATCAATACCATGAAGTTCGAGAAAATTGTGTACAATGCCAAATAAGTACTTTCAATCATGCTGTTCAGTTGAAATAAATTTAATAAATCTCTCAATAACATTTCCATATTTGTGTACATAGCGAATTATAAATGTCAACTGATCAACATAAGTTATATCGGGAGGTATGTCAATACTGAGTCAATAATATTTAGCATCTTTGATTTCGTATATTATCTGGCTTGCAGCTTGAGAGCCCAATCTGTTAATGAATTCTTCACATATACCAGCGTAAAGGTAAGAAACATTTCTTTTTCCCGGATTCCCATATCTTCGAACATGCTCCTTTATAAATTGATCAAATTCAGCCAAAAGATCCATGCAACCAAGATAACTTCCATTGTTAGGGCAGTTATGATATTGAGTGTTCCCACGAATAGCTAAACCTCGTTCAGCAACAAATTTTATTACAGCTACCATTCTTTTTAACCCAGTATGTACATACATTTTCCTTCTCCTTTTTGAGTCCTGCATCCCTTCTACTGGCTTTTTGGCACTGTAACATAGATGAGAGAACGTTTAGATGATCTTTTGATTGTTCATGGGTTTTTATTCTTGTAGTTGTATTTTTCCAGTCAACAAACCCCGTTAGAAATTTACTAAGCAGTACATTGTCACTGAAAAGCTCATATACATAACAGTAGGTCTTGCCAGTTGATGGATAATATATTATCCAGTCTCTCTGAGCTATTTCCCCGTTTGTTAATCTTCTGGTAAAATATTCTTTCCGTGCGTATCGTACCTTATCTACATAGCTTCTACCCTTTAAAAATAAATTAGATTCTATACTTTGTTTTGGGATATGTTTTGCAAAGTGGTGTATCAGATCTGGAGTAATTTGTTAATGAATTCTTCACATATACCAGCGTAAAGGTAAGAAACATTTCTTTTTCCCGGATTCCCATATCTTCGAACATGCTCCTTTATAAATTGATCAAATTCAGCCAAAAGATCCATGCAACCAAGATAACTTCCATTGTTAGGGCAGTTATGATATTGAGTGTTCCCACGAATAGCTAAACCTCGTTCAGCAACAAATTTTATTACAGCTACCATTCTTTTTAACCCAGTATGTACATACATTTTCCTTCTCCTTTTTGAGTCCTGCATCCCTTCTACTGGCTTTTTGGCACTGTAACATAGATGAGAGAACGTTTAGATGATCTTTTGATTGTTCATGGGTTTTTATTCTTGTAGTTGTATTTTTCCAGTCAACAAACCCCGTTAGAAATTTACTAAGCAGTACATTGTCACTGAAAAGCTCATATACATAACAGTAGGTCTTGCCAGTTGATGGATAATATATTATCCAGTCTCTCTGAGCTATTTCCCCGTTTGTTAATCTTCTGGTAAAATATTCTTTCCGTGCGTATCGTACCTTATCTACATAGCTTCTACCCTTTAAAAATAAATTAGATTCTATACTTTGTTTTGGGATATGTTTTGCAAAGTGGTGTATCAGATCTGGAGTAATTTCCCATTCTGCTGGATCGCTTGTTTTCAGAGACACTTCTCCTGAAGTTTCATTGGGTGTCTCGATGCTTGTATTTTCTGTAGGAGGCTGACATACAAACGCCAGTCTTTTATTTGAATCTTGTCTAGCATTAATGACGTCGTCTGTGGTAAATTTATTGTTTCTGTCCCTGTTATCTACTGATTCTGAATTTTTGGACAGATTGTTGATACTATCATTACCTTTTATTTTTGCTTCTTTTTTCTTTCGTTTCTCGGATCCAAACTTGTGTTTTCTCTTATATCCATCAGACTTTTTTTTTCATCTAAAAATTAAATATATTTATAAATTAAAATTAATAATATAACAGCGTAAAGTGAGCATCCCCTCTAAAAAGTTTGCAAGTGACATTTGACAAATGAATCAGAACGTGAAAAAAAAGATCTAATAATGACTTTAATACAATAAATATATACTATTTAACAACATTAATATAGTGAGTGCACCTTCAAAGGTTATAAATCGGCCAAGTGATGAAGACATGAATTACCAGGTCATAAGTAATGTTTTTTACACTGAAACATAACTTAATGGTGTTTCGTCAGGCGGAACGTTTTTAGAGGGAGTCCTTCATTATTATTTGATTTTACGTGGTGAAGATCGGAGAATATACAGAAATGTACGTATCAGAACACTCTAAACTTATGTTAACACTTTATAACCTACAAACAATGTGCGGTACTTACACACAAAATGTACTGCTGGTGTTGGAAACAAAAATATAATATTCTAAAGTACACAATTATTATTGTTAAAACACTTCATAACAAACTTGCTGTATAATCTAAACACATAAAGCGTACTGTAGGTGAAGTAAGACAGAATAAAACTAGCTTCCTCTGTGCAGTGACCCATGGCTGCCAACTGGTAAAGTAGATAAGTACGCATGCACCAAAGCGCCAGTAAGTCCAGAAATGTTCGCAAAGGGGAAGGATTTCTTGTGAGTCTGTTGGTTGTATGATTCTCTCATCGTATAGTTCAGTTCCAAAAACATTGTCTCCAGCGTATTAAAAAAATATGCCGTGTGAATGTATTAAATATATTTCAGTATCAGTTCACGAATGTTTAGTCTCTATTGTAAATATCGTACACACAGGCCCCTATAAATAAAAGTGCCTAGGGCCTACGAAGGTCTTAAAACGGCCCTGTCGACATGAAATAACTTCTTATGTACCCTTTGTTTAACCTGAAGGGTAGAAAGCTTGCTTATCTTGTGTGGTTCTACTATGGTGCAGCTTAAAAGATAGGGCCATTTTGTAGTCCATTAATAAAAGTCTGGTACGCACTTGAAAACATTTTCCCGGAAACAGTTTGCAAACCTATTTTAGTGTTTCCTAGAGAAGAAACAATGTTTCTTGTCATACATTCAAAAGGGTTACAAAAAACACTGTTTTCTTGTTTGCCAACATTGCCAACAGCAGACAATGAGGGCTAGGTCGTTCACTATCCTGGGACCAACCATTTCTAAAAGAACTTCAAAATGTGTAGGAGACATGCGAGTGAAGTTTCTAAAACCAATCCCATCTTTGAGCTTCATCTTATTTGCAGCAGTGTACGAACCTACCATTCTCTTATTCTTGGTCTTCTTGAACAGTCCATAGCAACACCCTCCTCAGCCGACATCCTTAATGCCAGTGGTCTTTTACCTGAGGTACGCGTACTCCCGGAGGTAAGCGAAGTAATTAAGTGGTACCTAAAATTTTAAAAATAAATTTACTTATATTGTATGATTCATATCATGTACCAAGAATTAGGGGAGTACAAAGTTGAAGACAAATTTTATTTGGGCGTGAGGGGGGCAACAATATAGGTTGACTACCGGTACCACTGTTTTACTGAAAATGAACTCTGGACGGGAAACAATGTTTAATCATTGAAGTCTGGACGCAAAATGATGTTTCCCATATTTGCAAACTGTTTCCCTGTGTTTGTGAGCAACAGGAAACATTTCGGAAACAATGTTTGCAAACAATGCTTCCAAGTGCGAACTGGGCTTTCAGGATAAACGCAGTGTGCAAGTAGAATATATAATCTACTTTTTAACAGTGTACGCAGGATTGCGAAGTGGGGGGGAGGGGGTGTCCCCTGACCATCAGCGGCATTTTTTTTTTGCTATTACATACACCTAGAAGCTTTTTTGGAAGTTCTTAATTGGTATTTGTCAACTTGATAATTTATATATTTACTATTATTATAAACGTGATAGTTTAACAAAATAATAAATAAGTAGGCCTAAAATTAAGTTGGCTCAACCGTCACACAGGCCTACTGTCACACAAATCACCAATTACTTACAATAGGTAAATGTGCATAGAAAATAGAAAAACTGTCGAGTGTCGTAAATAATAATCTTACAAAGAAACACTGGCAATGAAAGAGAGGTAAGGGTAGGGATGTGGTATCGAGAGAAAAGTATCGATACTGTACTCATTAAAAGTATCTGAAGAAAAATATCGATACCATTATAGTATCGAAAGAAAAGTATCGATAACAGTAGGTATACGAATACAAATTTTAATCTGGAAAAATGTTTTTCTATCCAGTAATAATAATGTCAACTTTTGCTTCATAGCTGTAGTCAACTTTGGTTCCAGTGAACTCGGTTGTAGGGAACATTCGGCTACAGTGAACCTAGTTAAAAAATTCGTTTATAACGAACCCTCAACTTCAGTTTTAGTGAACACAAAAATAAAAACTTTTAATAAGAAATTTCATTATCACATCATAATTCTTTAAAAACATAACTTTTTGTTTGTTTAAACTTGAAGACACCGATTCTCTACCCGTGTTCTTGTTTAGAAAGCACAAAGCTTGTTTTAAAGTGACTGTACTCATTGAGCTCGCTTAAGTTTTAATACCCTTGTCTGTGGCAAGTGAAGGAAGACAGTCTTCTGAGTTGTATTAATATGACGGGAGTTACAGGAGAGTTAATGACAGTCTGTGGCCATTAAGTGTTTTTACTAATCCCTTTCTTCATCAGGGTATATGAAACTCCAAAAATTATACTTTTCTAATCAGTTTAGTTTTTTGAATGCATGGATATTAAGGAATCAAATGTGGAAAAGCACAGACTCTAGAGAGGGATTTGGAAAAAATTACTAATCAAAACCGTATACAGAAAACAACAACATATAACAGATATTTTATAAGATTAATTAATAGCTTTCAATAAAGAGCGATTGTATTTGAATTATTATTTTGTCGGACACTAACCCAGTACTTTTAGATAAAACAGAAAATCAGTTTTAGTGAACTTCGGACATAGTGAACAAAATATCAGAGTCCGTGGAGGTTCATTATAACCAGAGTTGACTATTATCATATTTATCTATACAGTGAAAGCAATAATGGTTTTTAATACTTTAAAACAAATTTAAAAAAAAATGCTTTTTCGCTATTCAACTTCTTAGAAACACTTCCATAATTCACTTCTGGGAGGTACCATTTTTTTAAACTACATTCGTCGTTTATATAGTCTAACGGAATGACATAGGTCTGCAAATAATATTTACTTGAAGTGCTACAGCTTTGTCAGAATCACGAATTAAAACTGTTCTAATTGCATCTACTTCAGTTAGGTCTTCGTCATTGTTATCGTTTATGCATTTATTTAGATGTGTACAGTCCATTCGGGTAAGATAGTTTCAAGGAGAAAATATTCAACAAAAAACATCACTGCCATTATTATTATTATTATTATTATTATTATTATTATTATTATTATTTTGAACATTGACTGTTGTATAATGTCTAAAAATTCTGGGTTTTGCTTTAAAGGAAAATAGAAGAACGCATACTACTCAACATCCAAAGAAATTATCTCGTGAGGTGTGGACAAACGTAAAAAAGGGGGGGCGTTATTTCCAAGCAAGCAATCGCACTGTTGCTGAGGCCAAACAGAACGCAACTATTTTCAGAATCCTGATTTAAGTGTAAATAATCTTTTAATTGCATTGCAGCAGTATTATTTTAATAGTACACGTAAGACTTTTCCTATTAAATACTCCACATATCTCAGATACTTCAAAGAAAACAGTCCATATGGTTTTAGGCAGACAAGGGCTGACGTGTGTGATTTCTGAACTGTATCGAAGAGACTATTATATGCTAATCTCAATAATCCATTTAAAACCACATACAACTTACATTTGGCTAGGGTTGAAAAATATAAAACATTAAAACAAGAGTAGGTACTTAGCTAGAGTGAAAGGTAATGTGGAACAAGATGACACCTTGATAATAGAGTTTGACTACGAACAAAATCTCCTCCTCCCTAAGCTTAATCTTACATCCCAATTCTACAAAAGATTAATGTGGTAGCATATGCTAAATGTTCGCTACCATAATGATTCACCTAGTAGCTTCTTTTGTTTTCTAGAATGTGATGCAAAGGAAAATTACAATTCTGTTTGTAGCTTTCTGCTTAATTTCATAAAAAAAAGATGCATACATAAATATTAAAAGTATACCCTTCTTTTTGGATGTAGCAGAGCCACGTAGGATGTTGTATCAGGACACCCTTGAGTTAATTGAGTTCATTGACAGAGGGGTAGTAGACTGGTCGCCCCCCGATCCGTCAGGTATCAGGCTGTATTGATAAACAAATAACAGCTATACATTATGATGAGCTAGGAGAGATTGAGTGCTAGAGTTGCAGAAAATGAGTGAGAATGAGAAAAAGTGTCATTTGTTCTTCCTCCACAGTCCATCCTAGTAAACATTTAATAACAACATAAGTGAAGATATAACATTTTTGTTGCGTTCGCTACCGAACCGATACCGGAGTAAGTATTAATATCAGTAAAAGTATCGGAAAAAGTATCGAGTAAAGAAATACTAGTATCGAAAGGCAAATATTGATACTAGTAAAGTATCTAAATATTTTTCATATCCCTAAGCAGGGAGTCATAATAAGCACATTTTGTGCTTGGCTGTCTCAAATAATGAAAGAGAAAATAGCTCACATATTTCCTGTGCGTGGTCACTCATATTGTCAGTGCGATCAGAATAATGGACTTTATGGCACCCTTCTAAAGAGACTGGAAAGTGTTGAAATAACAGAGCAGGGGTTCTCAACCTGGGGGGCGCCCCCTCCTGGAGAGGTGTGAAAGAATTTCAGGGGTGTTCTGATAAACTGTGGGGGAAAAAAAAACACAAGGCAAACACACTCTCCAAAGTATTCGGAGCGAACGATTTAATTTCTGGCAAACGCCTTCAAACAACCCTGAACGTAAAACAAAAAGCGATCAATTTACTGCCACTGCCATAACTCCCAGGCACTTGCCTCATCTGCATTATTTGGCATTGTTGCACTTATTCTCAGTCGGATAGGAGGAGTGGTACCTCCCAACAATTCCTACTAGTTGAGGGTTCGGGAGTTTCCGGGACGTGTTTCTCTTGTGTCGGTTACGTTTGCGTCTACAACTGTGTTGATGGTTTCATGTATCGCTATTGTTTGTTCACTCAGTGCTCAGTCCATTGTTAATAATCGTGTCAGTGGCAGTATAGCGATTAGTAAATATGTCGAAATCATTACCGAAGGAAAGGTTGTACAATGATGACTATATTAAATACGGGTTTACTTTTATAGAGAAAAACGGCAGTCATTTACTCTGTTTTGAGTAACGATGCCATGTGACCAGAGAGTTTGGAACGTCAATTGTTAACCAGTAACCCTGGTTTGAAGGACAAACCAACCGAGATATTTGTCGCTAAGATTAACTCGCTGAAACGCATGAAAGTAGATTCTAATGGAAGATTTCAAGTTGAAAATGAAAAAGCCGTGGAAGCTTATTACAAAATCATCTTGTTGATAGCAAAGGATAAGAATCCACATACCATTGGTGAGTTGCTTGTGAAACCATGATTATAGTATTATACTTTATGAAGGAATCTGTAATAAAGTTGCAAAAATATCACTGTCAAACGATACATTAAAACGCAGAGTTGATGAAATGTCTCAAGGTTTGAAAAATCAAGTAATATAAAAGTTAAAGAAACCTCCGTTCTTTTCTTTTCAGTGTAATGAAACAAATGACATTACATATCATTCTCAGTTGCTGTTTTGTTGTAGATTTATTGATGGTAAACAATTTACGGAGATTTTGCTCTATCAAACCCTCAAAACAACAACTGTGTCTTACATTTTAGCAGGCAATAATCTTCGTTGAAAAACTGTGGTTTTCATATGTACTGACGGGCACAAGCTAGTACGGGCCGTCGAACTGGTTTTATTCAACTGACTACGAAAAAACCTTAAGATAGTTGGTTTTCATCGCATCATTCATAGGCAGGCTTTGGCTTGTAAGACTCAGCCAGAATCACTGAACTCTGTTTTAATTTACTAATTAAAATAATCATCTTTGTAAAATATAGTGCTTTGGACACTATACTTTTTGAGGTTTTTTGTTAGGAGTTGAACAGTGACCATAAACCTCTTCTTGACCACACAAAAATCTGTTGGCTTTCTGAAGGTAGCATGCCTGGTAGGTTGTTCAATTTTAAGTCAGAGACTGATATCTTTTTGTTGAGTGCTGGGAAAGACAATCTGTACAGCAAGCTCACAGATGAAAAATGTATTATCTCTTTCACTTACTTAGAAG
Source organism: Timema californicum (assembly GCA_902141385.1). Classification (NCBI taxonomy): domain Eukaryota; kingdom Metazoa; phylum Arthropoda; class Insecta; order Phasmatodea; family Timematidae; genus Timema; species Timema californicum. Next base: position 2,607 of record CABFOW010007244.1, on the reverse strand, counting down.
ACTTATTTGAATCTCCTGTCTAAATTCAAAGCTTTAAAAACAAAAATTATCCTTAAGTCTTATGATGCAATTAAAGCTTTCTTAGGGAAGATATTACTATGGTAATGCCATCTCCAAAGACCTAAACATAATTTCTCATCTTTTCCACGGCTCAGCGACCTCCTTGTAGTTGCAAAAAATCCCCCACTAAACGTGGAGAAATTAATTGAAAGACTGGATTTCAGCACATCTGGTATCCCTGAGGGACAAATTACGATAGTATTTCCCAAATATTTCTTTGTAGAACTGGCAATTTATGTTGGTTGGTAAGAGATCCATTCAATGTCGAAATGGATATACTCCCAGATTTCCTTCAAGAGCAGGCCATGGACTTTAAATGTGATTCCCAAGCAAGAGCAGAATTTCCAACTAATATGACTCTTGAAGGCTCTTGGTTGCGCTATCTTCCTATGTATCCACAAGTTTCTAGGGATGCTGTGAGTCTGTTGGTGCAGTTCTCATCCACGTAGCTCTGCGAGTCTGCGCTTTTTATGCTTGCTTATGTAAATCAAAATATCAACCAGGGCTGGACGTGGCGAGGGACCTGAGATGTACATTATCACCATTGACACCAAACATTCAAAATATTGTCAAAGACAAACAGTGATAGCCCTCTCATCTATCTGTGCAATAATGAAGACAATAAAGACAAACATTTAATAAAAAGTTTATTTGTTTTAAAATGTTGTTTTGAAACTTTTATATTATCTTTAAAGTGTCTTAACTAATATTTATATTTCTTTTTAATGTTTGTAAAAATAAAAGCATTATAAAACAAGATTGAAGTATGATTTAAATTAATCAAGCCATTACAAAACACCACAGTAGTAGTATATATATTTCAATCAATTGTAAAGCATATAAGGAATGGAGGGGACTTCATACGACAGTATAAAAGGCGGCATGGACCTCAAAAGGTTAAGAACCCCTGCAATAGAAAATTATATATCAATCATAAGGTCGGCTCGAAATAACCCATTACCATTTGAGGTTTTGATGGTAGCTCAGTTTGTTAAAGACTAATCTACGACCTTAGAGAGAATGTTTTTTAAAGTGCTGAACTCGAAACGCTCCAAATTTTCAATACAGAACTATTCCATTATTAGTTTTCTAACTGCGAGAACACTGGCAGTATCGGGTTCTTAAAGTTCGTTCACGGTAGGAGTTTACCTGGGAAAGGACTTTTTTCCCTACCAGAAATCTATTATATAGTAGGATATTGGTAAGAAAAAAGACCTTTCCCAGGTAAACTCCTCCCGTGAATGAACAATACAATGCTATTCTCTAGCCTTTCCTCTTCTCAGTCAAATGTGGCGTTAAGTCGACAGAGAAGCTTAATTAAAAAAACAAAACAGAACGCTCTGGCTAGAATGTGTGTAAGAAAAATTAAGTTCTTTCTTTGCTAACATTTTTAAAACCATAAAACATAGAATATATCCAAAAAATTAAAGCGCACGAGACTGTGTGAACTTTTAATTTTTAATACATTTACGTACAATTTTTTAGTCACTGAAATAAATGCTTGTGTTTAGCTGGTATGTTTTAGAAATATTAAATAACTGAATTTACCATAAATAATAAGTTTTTTTAATATTCCAGTGCCTAGATATTATTTTGGTATTTTACTTATTATTATCTTGTGGTTTTAAAATTGAACTTTACTCTAGACATTCGTATACTTAATTGTGAACTGACCGTTTTATGATTTTTAACCCATTATAAATTATATAAAACATAACTTAATAAACATTTTAGTATTCTATTCAATAACAACTTAAGCTACCTGTCATTTCTCGTAATAAAATATAATATTAAATAGTGTGTCAAGTGTAAACAAATGATGATGCAGGAGGGACAAAGGAAAGTAAATCTAAAATATGTACACACATTGGGAGGACTTAAAAGGGTGGAATTAGAACTCTACCCTGCTTCAAAACTTTAGGGCTATTTTTCTTAAAACAAGGTTTTCTTACTTATGCTGTTATTGCACAGTGCCTTTATTAATTTTTGTTTGGATTACTTCTTCTCTATGTATGATTTTAATCTAATTATTATAGTTAACCTAACTTAATTCTTACTAAATTCTAATTAGGCTACATATTGTCTTTTTAATCGCGGACATATTTCAGTTGGCTATAGATTGCCTCACCCACCCTCAAAGGGTCTTACCTTGATGGTTTACTGTAGGAACCTTTACTTACAGGCTATACCATGGTGTAGTGACACAAGGTAATCTTACTACTTTACAGGGTAAACGAAGGGCACAACTATCTACAGTGAAAATACATTGAAATAGCACACCATTAATATCGTTATAAACAAATGTGATTTATTCATTAAAAAGTAAATTACACATTTTTATATACGGTGATTATTTTGTAAAACATTATAGGCCTACTAGATGTTCTGGAATCATAAACGCCGGACCTAGGGGGCTATGAGAACATTGCCCCACCTGATATTTTGGTTGAGAGGCTGGAGGGAGGCATGAGAACATTGCCCCACCTGATATTTTGTTTGAGAGGTGGAGGGGGGCATGAGAACATTGCCCCACCTGATATTTTGTTT
>CABFOW010007243.1:0-25482 GCA_902141385.1 Timema californicum | reverse complement strand
TGTTCTCCCATCCTATAAACACGTGTACAGGTTGTTCTCCCATCCTATAAACACGTGTACAGGTTGTTCTCCTATCCTATATACACGTGTACAGGTTGTTCTCCCATCCTATAAACACGTGTACAGGTTGTTCTCCCATCCTATAAACGTCCTAAATTTAAGGAAAAAAGGGCTATATATATAGCTAAGATAAAATTAAAATAAAATTTAGGGTGAAAATTCACCCATCCTAGTATTAGTAGGTAAAATAAAAAGATCATAGTGTTCTAGTGTTAAAAATAAGCATTCCTCCGCAACTCGAGGTTTTTTCCCGGATACACGACGAAATCCATGAATCACTGTACTCAAAGAAACAAATGGTACGACACTAATTTTTTGTCTGGTTATTTGTACACTAATTTAAACGAAAACGTTTCAAACAATGAGTTATTTAAAATAAGTAATTTTTTTTATTTTATTAAAGTTTTAAGAATATATATTACCTTTTACAATTAGTTAAGTTTTTGTTTCAATAAATCAAAATTTATGTATATAGTTTTAACTTATTTTAAGTGTTCTTTTACTGCGCAACATAATTTGATTTTGAAGTCATCGTATTAGTCAGAAAGTCAAATTTGTATATTCTTTTAAATTCCCATATAAAACTACGTGTTAAAAGCCTTTCAAAACTATCATATTTAATTCACACCATATGGCAATACTATCATAACCTATATTTTATAATCTTATCAACTTACAGTTATCTTATCTAAATTGTTAGCTTTCCTTTAACTCAAATACACTTGTGTTATTGATAGACAAGTCACTCGTCAATAAGTACAATTCAATAATAAACAAGACTTTGACTGTGTTTAACAGCATAACGATATTAGCTAATATTTGCATGTTTATTAGATAAATTCTAGTGTGTTTAAGAATATCGAGATATTTGTAAATTGCTACATTTTTATTATGGCTCTAATTCATTTAGGATCCTGCGCGTAGAAACCTTTCCTACATAATTTCAACTGAACAAAATGACTTCGATTGTGCTCTTGATAAACGATGTATATACCAGTAATTACACTCTTTTAACGCCTCGGTGGCGTGGTTAGCTAACGAGCTAGCTTCATGTTGAGCTAGACTGTCTTGGACGGGGAGATTGAGGTTCAAATCTCGGTCGGGTGAACTGGGGCTGGTTTTCCTAAATGATTTTCCACTATCCCCCCAAGCAAATGCGAGTTTGCTTCCTCTAAATTCAACCTTCTCAATTTCTAACCCATTAGCATAATTAGTACTTAGGCGTATAGCCCGAACGGGTAATAAGACGCGGTGTTAAATAAAAATAAACATGAGCTGCTATAGAACGTTATTATATTTCTCAATAATAGCACTCCTTTAGCATGAGCTGCTATAGAACGTTATTATATTTCTCAAAAGGTGCACACCACAATCATTACATATACAGTACTATGAAGCCTAAGAAGTCGAAGTAATATTAAATGACAGAATGTACAAAATATTATTTGTATTATGAAAAATATATTAATTCTTCAGGTTGTAACATGACCTCAAGATGTCTTTAGAACAGAAGTAGGGGGTGTTAACGGTGATGGACATTTCCATACTTTTATAACTGACATAAACATCGCTGCCAAAAGGTGAACCACTAACAAGTAAATAGGATTTACAGGTTTCCAACATTCATATTTATACCATTCTATGAAATATATTTTATAGCTTCGCTCTTTCTCTCTCTCTCTCTCTATCTCTCTCTATATATATACATATATACACACACACCGGGTGTTCATTTGAAATCTTTACACCAAAGTATCTAAAAACAATGCATTGCAGAAAAAAATATTTTAAACAAAAGCTGTTTGGTTTTGAGGGGGAAGTAAGGTGGTAAGGCTGGTATGACCTTGGGTGTCGTTGCTAAGGTGACGTTAAGCTCAATTTGATTTTCTTTAAATGAGACTCCCTATTTTTCATTACACATTCCTGCAGATCAAGTTGATCCATTTTCAAAATGATGATGTTAAGCTTTTAAAGTAAAAGTTATTATGATAAATGAGCCTCATAAGTTTCTGAGTCACCGGTACCGGGCGCGGGATTAGCATTTGGCCCATTCAAAGCTTTGGAAGGTAAGGTTGTTTGTGTGTAAGATCGTAAACAAAACATTGTTTTTATTATCAACGCCAGTTACAAATCCATTAGCTGTCTCGTTTGCTTTCGACTGTTAACATCCTATCTTTAAAAATGGTTTACAGTCTGGAAGAGAGAACAGAATGATTCTTCTGTATGAAGCCGAGGCTCAATGTGCTCGAAGAACGGAGGATACATTCAACCAAAGTCACCAGGATGGAAACGTATCACATACAGCCAACACGGGTGACTTTGTACTACGACACATTTCATTAAATATAAATTTCTACATTTATTGAAAATTAAAATTTCCCTTTTCCAGAATTTGTACAAGTTACACATACTGTGGTTCAATGTGACAACACTTTCGTGTGCATCTGTTTTAAAAAACTGCTGTAATTAATTTAACAAGTTGTTTAAGGTAATTTTTATCATGACTGTTGTAGAATATTGTAGTAGTTTCAGTAATAGAAGAATATATTCATTGGTTTTCAATCATCGGGTATGTTATAAGCAACATTGAAATTCACACATTAATAGTTTTATGCATAATAAATATTTTTTGTGCTATATATTTGAATGGGTGACTTTGTATCAGCTAAAACAATGACACCCTCAGTGGCACAAAGACACCTTTAGAATGTGCTATATTAATATATTACGTCAATTAATTTATAAAAGATAAAGCCGTAATAATATCGGATAAAAGCGCCTCGCTTTGGGCGTCAATTGTAATAGTATTGTTTTATCGCGCCTCTCTTTCGGGCGTCGATCGTAAGAATATGTGATCAATCGCCCCGTTTCGGGCGTCGATTGATTCACTGCGGATTAATTCCCTGTTTAATGTTGTGATGATTTTATAGGTTGTCTTAAGCTCCGTGATCGAGCGCCTATCATCACTATACGGAAACGATACTGTTTAGTCAGCTGTCTATAGCCCCGTGTTCGAGCACTAATTAAATCGGTATATTTATAATTAATGAAAGAGAAATGTTGATGGCTGTTATTTCACACACGGTTTATTTATATCACACCATTAAATTACTTGCACATATTTCAATTAAATGTTTCATATAACTGCACACTTGTGATATTGAAGTGACTTATATTATAATGTGTTAGACTGTGACTGACTCGTGCGTGAGTGTGATCTCGGTGTAGATGTTTGGTCCCGGAGATCATTTTCCTCCCATAAACATACGCACAATGGTTTATATATGACATACCCCTTGCCTTTCTCACCCCTTTTCAACAGTGTAAAATTCAACTAATAGAAAGAGTCTTGGCGACAGGTTTTGTGAAGGCTAGCTTCTTATTGGTATAGAGAAATGGCGTCTTCTTCCAAATACTATGAAGTTGTTTCTTTTAACAAGAAACAACGCAGTTGTTTTTTTACCAGGAAAGATGGTATAAAAATATATTTTAGGAGTGAAGTCCTTTTCAGATCATTTCTAAGAATCGCGTGTTTCTTCATGGATGAATCTTAAAAGGATATTATACCTATATTACTTTAAAGAAAAATTACTTTCATCCATGACTTTTTACATAATTTATATTAATCCAAACCAATACATTACAAAGCAACAGGTTACGTAAAACGTTAGCGTAATTAACGGGTGTGATCCTTTGCCCTTGACTTGTCAACTTTCTTATCATTAAGTTAAATATTTTCAATGAACATCTACGTACCACAGTAGTGTTCTGGCCTTATGGGAACAGCTCTGTGATAGGTTGAATTTGATCACGTGACCACGCCTCTCGCTCTCTGATGGGCTGTTGGTTTTCCCCCTCCCCTCCTACTGACCTCCTTTCCAGTGTTCCAAACTTGTTTATTCTTGTCTCATTTGTTTTTTATTTGTGCTCATTGCTTTTTTATGTGTGCTCAATGGTTATTTATGTGTGAGCATTTGTTTTTTATTTGTGCTAATTAGTTATTTATTCATTGGTTTTTTATGTCTGGGTAGGATTGACGGAGCGTTGGAGTTTTTTATTTATTTATTTGCGTGCAGTACACGGCACCGGGCGCTCCTCCCATGGAATTGCTAGTGAGCATATTCTCTGTCCAGCTGCTTAGTGAAGAGTATGACCATCGATCAGATGACAGTGTATCACGGCTGTAAGGCCCCTTTCACTTTTACTTCACTCCTCACCCTCCTTACATTGCCACAGCACAGAACGAACTAAGTTACAATGACTGCTCTCTCTAACAATACACTTTTGGACTGCCTTTCCCTTCTCTACTCCCCTCCCCTGACTTCACTTCGTCTTACTACTCTCTTTGCGAGGCCGTAAGTTGTCGCAACAGTAACTTGTTATACATTTTGAAATAGGGTGGCAACGACCTTGTTGAGGAGTCATGAACCCTCAAGGCTATTTGGTACATTGGTCGTGGCCCTCTGAAGGTCACTGGTTCAGATGTACTTATCCTCCTCCAGCCCCAAAACCACTTGGCGCATAGGTTGTGGATTTCTGAAGGTCACAGGTTCAGATGTGCTTTCTAAATGACCACTCTGGTACCAATGATTCGATTTCCCCCACGCCAGGAGTCTGACATTTAGACGGCATGCCCACCGGGATTCGAACCTTGATATCTTTAGCACGATTAATATATATTAGAACGGGCGTACTTCCTGCACCCCCACCATTCAACCCCTACCGGTCGACTAGGTAGAATGTGTACCCGAATTTGCTTGCACATCAATCACTGTCAATGACCATCTAGTGACGCCTTAGACTATGCGACCATATATGCAAGTATAAAATTCATTGTGACGGTAGATTGCTACCCAAGGATCGGCCTCAGTACACACGTACGACAGGTAATCGAACTAAGCTCTTCAGGCAAGCGTGAAATAAGAGTTTATTTTGATCAGGTGAAATGTGTAACAACATTTGCGAAGGATTGAAATGTTAAAACGGCCAAATCTATGATTTATGATTACTCCTGCTATACATAATTGACACCTGGATAGGGGATTCGAACCCAGGACTTTTAGCGCAACAAAATATAGTTTGTATTTATAAAAGTAATTAGCATTTGTCAACCTTGCAGGGACTCGAACCCCTACCTCCTTCCATCACAGGGTTAAATGTGTACCCACATTTGCACTGTTGGAAAAATAAACACGACCGACGGTCCTACAAGGACCACTCTAGTCAGCACCGGAGAAAGACGTCCATCCTCGGAGGGAAAGCTAGTGTGAAAGGCAGACAACTGTAAATATCTGCTAATTTACTCGGCTCGGGCAGTAACCGATGTGGAAAAATATTTTCTACCAATGAGAAGCCACCACCTTTACAAGCGGCACACCCCATTGAAGCAACTATAAATAGACCTTGAAATCATTACACTCGGTCATTATAATTAAAATAATAATTGCGGCTAGTAAATATCACAATGAGTTTTGACGCGCTGGAAAATTGGATAGATTCAGTTATGTTTTAAAACGTTTTATATATTTTAATGGTTACTATTTTGCTTATTACATCTTTGGTGTACAGCGGCATTTGTTCCTTTGACAGACCGTCAAGAATAAGACGCACCCGTTCACATGTAGCGTCGTTTGCGCCGGGTATCCCGGAACTTTTAGCTCTTTTTAGCGAGGACGGAATTTGCCTGGTGGATGGCGACTTTTTCATGGGTAATTAGCGTCCTGCTATTGATTTTATAGAATTGTCAGTGGTTTTTACTCCCACGACCGTAATTAATATGTATTTGTTTAATTTCAGAATATGGGGATCCGTACGACCTGGACACTGGATTGAGGGAGCAAGTAGCACCCACACGGGATTAACAATGTGTGTGCTGGCGCCACCTCTTGAAAGCGGCGAAGCAATGGGCCCTGTACCGACGCACCTCCTAGAAGAGGTTGGTGCTTTGCACGGCGTCGCCGTCAGCTTTCAGCCCACTGGACTCTACCAACGCTAGTGGGAATTCAATCCTTGATGTTTTGGGTGAATTGGACGCGATTGACCGGCTGATATGTAAGTTTTCCATTATATATTTTAGCTTCATCTACGAGTAACTATACTATAGCCATTAGGGTGTAAATATACAGCTTATTATAAGAGAGTTATCCACGTCTTCACTTCCCCCCCAAACCACCGTTGTTTTGACGGCATACCAAAACCTTTCGACAGCTGATCATTTCGAGAATATTAGCTCTTATATTCAAGGTATAGATTTTAAAGCAATTATGTATAGGAAAAATTGTAACATATTATATTATTACTTAAAGTAAATTGAAAAGAATTATATATTTTGTGGTATCATTTTAAAGAGAAAAAACTCAGCAGTTTGCAGAAAATATGTTTGAAACAATTTTATTTAAAGTGTTTACTCTGACACGTGCTTTTGTGTTTGTGATGTGTGGGACCTCATCGACGTTGCCGGTGACCACCGGGATATGTGGTTGACGCCCGTAGCACGCTATTGCAACGATTTTATCGACACACTCATCGTGGATGTATGCGACACGCTAACAGAATCAACGGATGTCATCAATCTCGAACAGACTACGGTGGAAGTGCACATCAGAAACCTGTATCTTATCAGTGCTACCTACTTTACACGTTAAGTCAAGTCAAGTTAAGTCAAGTCAAGAGGGAAAAAATTAATCTTTTGTGATAACTTATCATCACTCATCAATTTGCCTGTTTTGCGTCAGTGTGACAAAATTGACGCAAAGTTCATTTGCTTGCCTTCCAATAGCACACATCTACTTCCACACTTAGATGTGCCTTTCTTCAGTCCATTAAAGAGTTTTTGGAGAAAACTTCTTCACTCATGGAAGAAAACCATGAAATGAAAGACATTTGCCACAGTAACAAAGCAAGTGTTTCCTGAGTTATTGCATAAATTGCTTACAACTAACACTCCAAATGAATTAGATTATATACGTTCTTGTTTCCGGAAAACATAAATTTGTCCCTTAGATCGAAATCAAGTAATTGGCAAGCTTTCATATTTTGGATGAAATGATGTGAACTTTACTGATGCAGTTGGGCATGCCTTTAAAGAGTGCATTGAACAAACTAGAGATAATTTCACATCACCAAAGTATACAGCACGAAGGCAGCTTCCAGTGGGACCTAAGAAAAGTACTAGCAGTGAGTAGGTCACACAGTATTTGGAAGTATCCGCAGCTAAGAAAATGCCCGTGTTTAGCATTTTAAAGTGATCATATCCAACAAAAAAGAAAAATCATTCTCAGCGTGTTTCTGAAAGTAATTGTGAACTTATATTTGAAGACTCAACTGATGTATCTGCTGAGGAGGATTCCTATTTCTCCAGTGAACAGCCATGATACAGAAAGACTCTTCAACAACCGAAAAAGAATGATACATTTTATGAAAATATCTACAGTGTAAATGACTTTGTTATACTAGACTATGAAGGAACATTTTATCCAGGGATGATCACAGAAGTAAACTTGCAACAGAAATAAATCAAAGTGTATTGCATGCAAAGAGCAGGGCAAGGATGATGGAAATGGCCGAAAGGATTAAATGTTTTATGACGTTAATTCAATTGTTGAGGGTTTTGAACAAAAATGTGTGAAAAAATTGTTAAAAAGAGGATTTTTTAACATAGGAAATATTATTTTGAGCAAGAATTGGTCTGAGTAGATAAAAACACAGAATGTGCGATCCATTTGAACATGACTTTACATTCATGTTATAAATATCATTTTTGTTTAGTTTCAATTTTTTTGTGGTAAAATAAAATGAAACACTATCATCATATGTTAAGTTGGTTTTTAAAGCGGCACAAAGTTAACTTTAGCATATCAGTTTTATGTACAACACTAAGTAGATCACACAAACAGTTACTGGTACAAATTCACCCAACACATACAAGTGGCTTTGTACCCCTAAACATTTTTTAAAATTTGTGTTAACTTGATAAACAGTTTAAAAATGTATCACGAAAGATACTTCATTATAATAATTTTTGAAAGGAAGTATTGCAATTTTACCGTACATACGTTTAAAATGATATATTTTGTGGTACAGTCACCCATTTTGACTGTAGTTATGTTTTGTAACTTGTTTCAAGACCAATTGAGTGACCATCAAGGTCACCTAATTTAACGCCCTTAGATTTTTTTATGGGAACATTTAAAGTCCACTATTTATAGGACCTAACAAGCAAATATCGAATAGTTAAAAAATAGGATAACAGTGGCATGTAGAAGTATTACAAAAGCAACCCTACGAAAAGTGATAAATGAATTAGAAAATAGACTATATCATTGCTTAGCTCATAATAGAGAAAATTTTGAAAATCTCCTTTAGATTTAAAATTAGAAAAGTGTTTTCCTCAATAAATATTTTACAAATACATATATTCGTGTGCGAGCACACAGCACACAAACACTTGTACCTTCCCAACCTATGTTTGAATAGGCCAAATTCAAATGCCACGCCCGGTGTGGCGATTCAGAAACTTGTGAGGCAAATTTCTCCCGAGAGCTTTTGCTCTAAAAAGCTTTAGACCACCATTTTAAAAATGGCACAACGTGATCTTCAAGAATATGTTATAAAACAATAGGTTTCTCATTTAAAAAATCAAGTGACCTTAACGTCAACTTAGCAACGCCACCCAAGGTCATACAAGTCTTACCACCTTACTTTACACTCATAACCAACCAACTTTTGTTTTAAAAAAATTTTCTGCAGTGCGTTGATTCAAGATATTTTGTCAAAAAGTTTTCAAATGAACACCTGGTATATTTCACAAACACAAATACATACACATACAAGACAAAACCTACTCAATTACTGACTCACTCATTACCGTATTTCCACGGCCTCTGAGCCAGGAAACTTAAGATTTTGCATGAAGGTTCCTTTTAGGCCCTATGCAAAGGACAAGACGGGGTTTTGCGAGATTCTAACTTTAAAAAGGGGGGATGACGACGAAGGTAAAAGTTTACAATATTCATTTATGCATCTTTTGAACCAGCGGACATAGATCCTTGAAATGTGAAGAGGGGCAAAAAGGGGTGGGAAAACTCATGCCCTTCGATTTCGATGAAATTAGATAGCTGGGGGGTTTTAGGGTAACAAAATACGAAAATTACTTTTTTTGAATCTAAAGCAGCAAACCCACTATGTGCCCCGAGGTTCAGGCGCATGTGGTTGAACAACAGGTTCCAAGTGATCTCTGACAGACCTAATGGTAACAACTACTGTAACAAGGAGCAGAACATGGCTGAGACACCAACACAGTGTAATCTCTCTTACTGAGTGTGCTGTGTCAGTGTATCCTTATATTGATGCCTTTTAACTTTATCTCGAACCCCAGGAGAGAAGTATTGTGACCGGAAAAAAGTGAACACAAAATGTTGATAAATGTTAATGTTTTATAACTCCCTGAAATGGAAAATGTTATTTCTGCAAGCCGGCTGTTTGTCTGCATCTCGACCTAGAGCTTAAAGCTGGTATCTATGGTTCTAGATGTTAAATCACTATTTTTATTCTATTATTTAAACTATGAGAAGGTAACTTACTGATAAGTAATATTTATAACTTTTTTAAATCTTAATAATGAATGTTAAATTGAAATCTATAGAATACTTTACAGGATAAATAAGAATTTATCTTCATTTTTATAAAAATAAATTATTTGAGTGTAGTTCTCTGTTCTCTGATTGATATTTGAGGTTTTTTTTCATTATAGCTTTAACACTCTGAAGATCGTTTCACGTGCTTCACCTCTGACAAGACGTGTATCGATCACATCTTGTGAATGTGGGGAATGCCAGACCTCCACCGTGGTTCGGATTCCACGTTAAACTGTAGGTCCTCCATTTCATCNACCCGAACGGGTAGTAAGACGCGGTGCTAACAATAATAATAATAATAATCGTTTCACGTGACTATCAAAATGGTATGTTTGTGTTTCTGAGGAAATATTAGTAACCAATAATCGTTTCTTTAAAATTTTGTTCCATGTTAAATAACAAATTATGTACGATTGTGCCCCAAAATGTAATTTATTATTTTTGGGGAATATTATCTTGGAACGTTCTAAGCTGACTGATGATATCAGCACTTGAGTTACACATTACACACACAACCTCCTGCTGTTAATTGATCGATGTGCTCCTCAATTCCACCAACAATATCTTTTAGGATATGCCAGGAATCGAACTAGAAACCTGTTAACTCACCAGATGAACTCGCTGATGACTGAGCTATGGTAACCAAATGCATTCAATAGCTATTTACTGTCTAAATCCTTTTACTAAAAACGTCTAATAAAGCAGCATCATGTAAACTATTTGCCATCACATTGGTTGATAGCAGGTTTCCCTCCTACAAACTCCTCACATAGGCAACCCTTTCTACAGTAATGCGTGCGTTCGCCTATTTCAGTAAGCGCTATCCGCGTGTGCAAACCTACGTGAGTGATGATGGCTGGGTGGGTCTATGTGCTTTGTAAATTCAATTTCCTGTTCTAGATACCGTGGGACAAGGGTGTGGACACTATAAACTCCAATGCTGTACCGCTTGCATTGTTACGCAGAAGAGGACCGGCATTAGGAGAATGTTATTTGACACTTCCAAGAGCTATTACATTTATATTCACGTCTTAATATAATATATTTTTAGCGCCGTATTTTAATACTTGTTAAGGATATACGTTAATTTCGCTAAAGTGTTATGTTTGAAATTAGACGAAGTGAACAAGCATTTTCGCTGAGGGAGAGGGTAAATTAATTTAGGAAAAATACTTGTCAATAGACCCAACTGGTATTTGAAACCCGATACTTCTGTCATTGGCAGTCTAGTCTATTGTAAGAGTGTTGTTTTAGACTATGCGACCACCAAATCAGGTGTTAATAATTTAAATTGTGTGTTAATTAACCACAAGTTTAAACAAATGCATTATAAACGGCGAGTTTTTGTGAAAACCAAAGCTACCAACATAAAATGGCTTCGTCCCCCAACAAACACACATTTAAAATGAATGTTAGTACTAAATATAAAAGGGGGATTAAAATTATGTTAACGTATTATATTTTAATATGTTTAGTATTTTTAATGTAGTGTGTTTTTTTTAGCAGGTGTATCACTCAAACCATACTAATATTCCATTTGAGCACTCCCATGGAGTGTCTCTAATGGGTGTTTTCTCATATTGATAGCTATTCTTTTAACTTCTGAATATAAATAGTATTATTGTATATGGTTTTTTTATCTTGTGTTTTCACCCGCTCATTCAGACAGGGAAATTATGTATTATGATTTCCGCTGTAGGGGATTTCCTATGTTTTATATCGTTTAAGGTCCTAATGACCTAATTGTGTTGATGGGCTTCTACACTATAATAATAATAATAATAATAATAATAATAATAATAATAATGCCAGATTGCTTGATGAATGAATGGCACTGGTAGAACTTTTGAAGTTTGGTAACATCGATCCACTTGCTTTGTTTCTGCACGTATCCGTTCCAGAAAGGAAGATAGCTTTGTGAAAACAAGAATCCTGCAATCCAATGAAGGTTCAACTGAAATCCTTATTTTAAGCACACTCAGGTCCACACTTGTTACATCGATTTAGGTTCTTGTTACCCAGTCTGGATGGTTCCCTGTAGTGCACTAGAGGTATCAAGCTCAAAACTATGTTCATTTTTCTCTTAATATCACAAACAAGTGGAGGATAAGTCAACACTGCGTCACATGGTGTTACTTTATACCACCAGGTATGTGGATTGTCCATCTAGTGTTGACATCCGCGTCACATGGTGTTACTTTATATCACCAGGTATGTGGGTTGTTCTTTGTCCATCTAGTGTTGACATCCGCGTCACATGGTGTTACTTTATATCACCAGGTATGTGGATTGTTTTTTGTCCATCTAGTGTTGACATCCACGTCACATGGTGTTACTTTATACCACCAGGTATGTGGGTTGTTCTTTGTCCATCTAGTGTTGAATTCCGCGTTCACATGGTGTTACTTTATACCACCAGGTATGTGGGTTGTTCTTTGTCCATCTAGTGTTGACATCCGCGTCACATGGTGTTACACACTTTATACCACCAGGTATGTGGGTTGTTCTTTGTCCATCTAGTGTTGACATTCGGGTCAAAATCAAATTGTATGAAACATCAGCGCTTACTTCTGGTTGAACATTGCCATCTAAGTATGCAACAGCCTCGTTATAAGAATCAGTGAGAGACATAGAATGAAGTAGATCAACCAGTTGCCTTGAGCCATACTCATGATGTAAGTTCACTGAAAGGGCTAATTGAACAGGAGATAGAAATTACTTTTGCAGACAAGCTGATATTATAAAGTAGATAATGGTCGTGATTTCTTAGGATTTATCACTCCCCTTCCTAGTTCTTCCTTGAACTACAATGCCCATGAAAACTTTTAATGATTGTGGTATTAAAGTTGATCCTCCATTTTCCATTTCGTCTATTGATGGATAATTTGATAATTCAAATGGTTTACCTCAAATATCCTGCCCTATATTTTTTCCTTTGTGAATACCATTGATCATGTAGTTTTATATGGGTGGGTTCTACAAAAGTGATAAGCGATTGTCTACTTCCAAATGCTTCTGTGAGTATTATACTATTTTTAAAGTGATCTTTTAGACTAGCTTTTAGGATGCTCTCGACCCAGGAAATGTTTGATATCGTCTTTGAGTTCAGGTAAAGTGTATTGACATTAATCTTGATTCACGATAGAATCAAACAATAGCTACAATATGGAATCATGTTTATCACCAGTAGGATTTCCCCTCTGTCATGCCTTTTTAGATATCTGAAACTAACCGAGCAATAATAACGAATGTATCGAGCTCCCTCTGCTATCAAGTCCACATGCATTACACGATGATTGACCTTTCCCTACTTCACCTCCACGTTCATAACATTTAGCCAAAAATACCCCTTCCTTTGGAGATATATTAGGATTCGGAGCAAACCTCTTTCACACAAAATAGGCAACAGATCTTGTAATAGAAAGATGATGATGATCTAAGTGAAGGTTTAGTACTTCTCTTTCCATTTTCATGTTATTGCTCTTCGTGTTTTCGTTTTTATGCTTTAATTCTGCCTGGCTTTGTTTAAACCTCGGCTTCTGCTGACACATCAAAGTTAACAAATTGTTGCCACAATCGGCCTTCTCTTTCTTTACTTGATCCAATTATTCAATTTATTCCTTTCCTGACAATCACTCTCTTCCAATTAATGAGGCTCTCACTGCACTAAACACAATTCTTGCTTTTCATATTTATGTTTCAGTAACACAAGTAATCATTTCGAGGTCTGGAATTTAAAAAAATAGCCACACCATTACCTTCCCAGTAATGTTGATTGGTTTTGTTGTGGCATACACACATATTAAAAACATAACAATAATAACACGAACATAACAATGGAAGATGAATATCTTGTATGGATAATCAAAGGGTTAATAAACGCGTTGTGAGCTTGAGAAATATATTCACTTCATGTATAACGCTCTAATTAAGCTAAAAACAACAAGTGACACTTTATCAGGTGTCCAATAGCGGGCTACAAATTCTAAATCGTGAATAGGGGAAAAAGAGGGGTACAAACGAACATTCCAATGTTACAAGCAACAGGTTTGCTTCCGATCCTAGTGATTGTACCAAAGGATGTCTCAACTGGACAGTAAAAAGATATACAACTAGTGAAGGTCACTTAAAATGTTGCTATTCGTGCAGAAAAAGAGGGGGATTTTTAAAAGTTAAAATTTTCTGAGATAAATGTGAAAAATTAGATTTCGGCCACCATTTTTCAAAGCATAAGTGAGGAATTTTGGTGTAAAACGACTACACCACACGGTGCCTATAGTTATGTTTACATCGGATAGTATCTACTTCTTAGAGGTAGTTTCCTCTTTGCTTGATTTCATCTCCTGAAACAGACGCTATCTTGACTTCTTTTGTGCATACCCCAGTTAACGAAGCCAAAATAAAAATAGTAAAGTTTCGAAATTTGTCCTATGTTTATTGGGGCCTTCTATTAAACATATAGAAAGTCCTATAGGATCAGAAATAAGGAACTGCCACCATCTTGAAAAATAGGCACAGTTTTATGGTTTTGCAAATATTTCGTGAGCTATTGATTTTATGGAAAATATTGTTTGTATCAAAATAAAAGAGTATAAAATGTGGAGCTGTGTAATTAGTATATAATTTCCTAAAAGTAAATTTGTCATATTTCTCACTGTGGCACCCATTTACAGAATAGTTGATTATATAAGTGAGTGCTTCGATTGATGTTTTAGTATTATATCGGGTGAAGCAATTATACAGATATATTTTCAAAATTAAATAGAAACAATTCAATAGACTGAATTTTAACTGAAATAGTTGACAGGTTGTTTGAAAGCTTTGCAAACAAAAGCTATAATTTACTGTTTAAAAATAATGTCGCCCAGATGTGCACCATCCTTCGCAATGCACTGCTGCAATCGCTGGAGAAATCTCTGTGCGACCCTGCTAAGCAGATCTGGTGAAATAGCATTAACCTCTTGGCGAATCGCAGATTGCGGGATTCTAAATAGCATATAAATCGTTTATTTATCATTCCCCTCCCCCCCTCCAATATTTTGCATATACAAATAGTTAAAGCTATCGGTCTATAACTAGTTGGCTCTAATATATCATTGCCATTTTTATGGATCAGTATAGCGGTTGCTTGCCTTCATAGTGATGGGAACTGACGAGATTCCCAAACACTATTATAGAGGTCCAAAAGAAATGCCTGTCCATCAGGGGGTAGCTAGTGCAACATTTCTTAGTGAATGTCGTCAGGACCGGGAGCTGTGCTGCCCACCTGGGACAGGGCATAGGTCAGTTCATATAAAGTCAATAGCAAAATCAATTTTATGGCGCTCGATGTTCCGCTTATAAACTGCGAACTCGTTAGAGTATCTCACAGTGCTAGATATTGCGAAGAACATTGAGCCCAGTACATTGACAACCTCCATAGGGGAGGAGAAAAGCGAACCGTTAGACATGAGGGCAGGTATTTTATTAATGGTATTTTTACTACTACATAATTTACAAATATTGCCCCAAACCTTAGTTGTGGGAGTGGAAATTGTAAGGGTAAAAATAAACTGTCTCCAAGACTCTTTTCTGCTTTTTCGAATAACACGGCGAGCTCGAGAAAATAGAATCTGGAATGACTCCAGACGATGGAAGAGACGTAAGGCTCTTCGACGGTCAGAAATTGCCAACCGACACTCGCGTGGATTTGGCGAGGACTTAGGGATGGATTCTTTCTCCACCATGATGACCGTCGAAGTAAAATGCCCAGTCTTATCATCAACGTCAGGAGAAAGGGGTTTATCAAATATGGCAATCTTGCAAAATTTATCCCAGTCAGTATATTTAAGCACTCATTGGGGTAGTCGTGCTATACCAGGTGGATCTTGATGTGGTAAAATCAGAATGGGAAAATGATCACTGCCACATAGGTCCGAGTGGACCTCCCAAAGGAAGTGAGCAGCGATCCCGGGGCTACATAAAGTTAAGTTGATGGCAGAGGATACACCATTGAAGGTGGAGAAGTGTGTCTGGGTCCCGGTGTTCATTAACACCAGGTTTCCCGAGACAAGAATATCCTCTACCATCCTCCCACGGGTGTCTGTAAATTTAGACCCCCACACCAGATTATGCGCGTTAAAATCCCCCAAGATTATATAAGGGGCGGGAAGTTATATAAAAAGGGCCTCTTAGAGTCATTTTAGTAACACGTTCACCCGGTGGGAGGTAGATGCAGCATATTGTTACCTCCAAGGGAAGGGAGACTCTGACAGCAATTCACTTGGAGATAAGATATAATATTTATAAACTTATGGTATATATTGCTACGTGCAAGTATAGCCACACCTCCGATAGCCCGAACAATGAATGGCTTGTCGGTACGATACACATCGTACCCACGAAGTATCGGGTTGTCCTTTGGCCGGAAGTGGGTCTCCTGCAAACACAAGATGGAAAGATGCAGGGAAGAAATTTGTTGTTTAATTTTCCTCTACACGAGCATAGAAACAATTTCATTGTAGTATCAACATTTAATAAAATAAACTATATTAATCCGCCCAATCCATAACGCTATCCCTTAAAAACATAAATTGGTTTAAAACCTTTTTAGGTCCTCTTGCCTTTCCAAGTCTCTCCTGGACCTCTCGCTTTGGGACAGGTTTTTGTCTATCCAGAAGAGACTTATATGTTTGTTCTTTGCGCGAAGGCTTATTCATAGCCTTCGGCACCTTTTAGTTCAAATCAGCCGTCCCTCCCTGAAATTTCCTCAGAGCACCTATGGGACCTTTGAGTCCTCGTCGGCCGCACCACCCGACTTAATTTCTGGCGTCCCAGAGGCGAGTACGGGTTGCATGACAACATCCTCAATCAATTTATTTGCCCGAGGAGGGCTTGGGGGTGTGCCCCGAGGAGGGCTCGGGGATTCGCCTTGGAAGGGCTTCGGAAGGGTTTCCTGAGGAGCGGTCGGGGGTGTTCCCCGAGAAGGCACCCTCGGGGGTATAGGTGGAGGAGGCGACCTTTGTGACAGTGTCGTCTCCTTTAAAAATGTTGGCACCAACTAAGTTGGCACGTTATGAATATTATTGTCTCAAGTAGAGAGCAATGGCACAGGTCGCGTATATGTCTTTGAAAGATTAATTTCGCAATGGCAGTTGGAACAATTAATGTTCTTGCTAACAATCTGGCTATATAATGTTTGAAAATGGGAACTTGACTGGATACGTATTATTTACGTGCCTGGGCATAAGGTATCTTCTTTTCAGTTTGAATCCCCAGGACTTTTTTTCTCTGCCTCCCAATTCGGACAGGCCCAAGACCAAGCAGAGTGCAGGCCCTTGCAATTAACGCAAAACTTAGGAGACTCACACGGTGTATCGTGAGCCTTCTGCCCACAATCCGCACAGGTTGGTTTGCCACGGCATCGCAGCTTCGTATGTCCGAATTCCTGGCACTGAAAACAGCGCCGAGAGTTGGGAATATACGGCTGGACCCTGAGCACGTTAAAGCCTGCTCGAACCTCCTTTGTGAGGGTAGGAGTCACAAAGGCTATAATTTATGTATCCGTCTTTTTCTCATTTCCGTTCTTTTCAATGACGATGCGGTAGACTTCCGTTACATGCTAAGGGGCGAGCTTCTCACAAATCTCCCCAACGCTCACACAGTCAAGGTCAAAGCAAGTGACCACTCCCCTTCAAACATTGAGGAAACTGTGGGGTTCAACCTTTACCTTCAACCAGGCTGAGTTGCTCAACAGTATTTCATTAATAGCCATTATACACTTTGATTGAACATCTGTCATTGTTTGGATCATAATTGTGCCATAGCTCAGCTTTCTAATTGAGACAATTGATTATTCCGCACCATTTATAACTTCTTTTTTTTTTAGAATAAATGGGCTGACACAATTAAGGTTTTTTATCGTTCTCCACTCGAGACAATACTAGAAAGAGGGGCTGAGGCCTCAACAATTCCTGAATATTTAATATTGGGCTCACTGCCTTTCTCTTTTTCGCTTATTATCTGAATTACGGCCCAGTAGAGGGCGGAGCATTGGGATGCCAGCAGAATTAGGCATTACGGTGCTAGCAGTGGACAGTAAAGTGTCAGCCGTGACAATAGTTTCGGCCATGCCGTAATTGGGGACAACCTGCACAGTACTTCTATCGTAGAGCCAGGGTGATTTAAGTTGGTTCTTCCAGATAAGGCCCTGTTAACTCCCCCGGCGAGAGGCTCCATACGACGCTAGACATTACAACCTTCGCATGAGACATCGCTAGGAGAGAAATCATCGCAGCAAGTGGGTGCAGGAAAGTACCAATTTTATGTCAGGGCCCTCATGAACGCAATCGATCTTTTCTCAAGGTAGTGTACCCGGTTATTGTCATCCCTAAGGCCCTCCTTACAAGATATCACAACCAGCTTACTTGCATCAAGGAGTTCAATTGCAGAGGTATCCAGTAATTTTCCTAGGAGAGCCGGGTTAGTATTCAAGGTCGTCAACGGAGATGCCAAAAGCTTTTTTGCATGACTGAACGGCAGGGGGAAGATAAGGAAGGAGTAAAGAAAGTAATAGAAGGGAGAAGAAGGAAGGTGAGAGAAAAAGAAGGAAGAAAAAAGAGGTGAAAGGAAATATATAGGATAGGTTTGTCTTGCATGAGGTACATCCTGCACAGAAGCCTCACCTTTTAGTAGCCTCTTACGACAATCAGGAATACTGCGGGACCATTCTAAACCCCGTGGAAGGTCGACTAAATTGCACAAAATCTGTTATGAAAAAGGAATAAAAATGCTGTGTCTCAAGGACAGAAGAATTTCATCTGAAGTCAAAGGAAGCAACTGGTGTTTCATTCGGTTCAAGAACTATAAGAGAATGCTATCAAATATGGGACTAAGAGGTAGGATTTCAAGAATAAAGGCTGTTCTGAATCTACAACCGCTAATAAACGACTATATTGGGCAAAAGAGCATATTGATTGGACAGAAGATCAGTGGAAGCAAGTTATTTGGCAGTGACGAGCGAAAATATGTGAGACGTCGAGTAGACGAAGAGCTACAGCCTGAATGTATGGAGGTAACTGATAATCACCAAACAAGCTTTATGATTTTGTCATGTATGACATTAGGTGGTGTTGGCCACCTTCATGTAATCTACGGCACGCTGAATGCAAGAAAATACATTACCACCATCCTGGAACATAACTGCTACCTTCCATCAGTGATATTTTCCCCAATAATACACCATTTATTTTCCAGCAAGGTTCAGCTCCCTGACACACAGCACAAATTTACAAACAGTAGCTCACAGCAAAGGCCATACCATTATTGACCTGGCCAGGAAATAGCCCTGACCTAAACCCGATAGACAATGTGTAGCACTGTTTGAAATTCTTGTACGAAAGAGGTGTCTATCAAATAAAAGGAAATTAATTGAGGCTATAAATGCTTCATGCCACCACGTAATAGAGAAAGCAGAGCTTCAAACGCTTGTTGGCTCAATAAGACGTTGATGTGGTGTGCTTTAAAAAATAAAGGCTACCTTATTAAATACTGATACTCATTGCAATCGTAAATACTGTACCTGATATAATTTTATCGAATATTAGTGTACATTAAAACCTTCTTTTTATGCAGATATTTGAGCTCTGTTTTTAGTATTGAATTCAGCATTAATTTATCTTTCAACTGATAAACAAACATTTGCATTTAGTGAAACATAACCTTTCTTATAAGCTTGCAAATCTTATTATCATTGTAAACACTATTGAATCAATCGGCCCGCTTTGGGCGTCGATCAAAACACTACGGATTAATTCCCTGATATAATAATGCTGTGATGATGTTTAGGTTGTTTATAGCTCCATGGTCGAGCGCCTATCATCACTGTACGGAAAATATACCGTTTAACCAGCTGTCTATAGCTCCGTGGTCGAGCACTAATTAGAACGGTATAATTGATAAATGTAAGAAAGAGAACGGTTGATGGCACACACAATTTATTTAAATGACATCTGTTAATTACTTATACATACTCCAATTAAATGCTTTATATCAATGCACACTTGTGATATTAATGTAAGTTATTTTATACTGTGCTAGACTGTGACTGCCAGTGTGTGGCTTGTGCGACTTGTGCGTGGGCGGGATCCTGGAACATACGCACAACGGCTTGTATATGACACCCCTTACATCTTTCTCTCCTCGTCAACAGTGTAAAAACTAACTAATAGAAAGAGACCTGGCTACAAGTGTTGTGAAGGCTAGCTTCTTATTGGTATAGGGCAGTGTTTTTCAACCTTCTTGAATATGCGACCCCTTTGCAAGTAAACAAATTCTGGCGACCCCCTGTACGTAATACAATTATATCAGCGATTTCAAATAATACGTATTTGGCGCTGTTGGGCGGGGAGGGGGGAGTGCGCGCGTAGGTTGGTCAAAGGTTAATGGTCAATGGCCACATAGGAACAGTCGTTTGTCAGTTGTCAGAGTACATCAGCATGTACGGTCGTAATGGAGAAGTTTCTAAAAATATCTGCGCAGCCCTCCACGTCTAGTACAAGTGGCAGTGGCGGAAGCGAGTCAAAACAGAAAAAAAAAGACTTTATGACAACAATTAATTGAAATATGATTTTACTGACATGATATAATAAACCTCAATGTGTAATTTGCGGTGAAGTATTATCACGTGAGAGTATGAAGCCATCAAAGCTTATGCGTCACCTCTCGACTAAACATAACAAGGATGCTGATAAACCGTTACATCTCTTCGAACGGATGCTAAAAACTTTTAGCCATCAGCAAACTACTATGACTCAGGTAATAAATTAGTATTATTTGTTGTTTAAAAATAATATTATGTGGGGCCTTTCATAAGAAACCTAGCAATCTCAATTTTTTAAATTTTTTAATTATTCAGGAAAATAAAAAAATTCCATTCCAATAAATTCACAGACGTTTGTTGATAAGGTTTTGAGAAATACCTATTATACCTATTCGAAATTCCATATAAATCTAAAGATTAAGATTTTTCAATACTACCCAAAGAATTAATCTAACTTTACTATCCACCTCATTTTTCATTAAATACATCTACAATAATTAAAAATCCTAATACATATTGATATATTAGTAAAATTCATATTAAAGTTATATTTTTTTAAATCTTATTTTAGGTATCCAATGTCAATGAGAAAGAGTTATTAGCTAACTACCGAGTCGCATACTGAGTCGCTAATGCTGGGAAGCGGCATACAGTTGCCGAAAATCTTATTATGCCAGCAGCCCTGAATATGGTTGAGATTAAGCTAGGTAATCAGGAGGCAAACAATCTAAAAAGCATACCACTTTTTGATAATACTATTCAACGTAGAATAAACGATATGGCCGGTGACATTCAAGAACAATTAGTCGAAAAATTCAAAGAAGAGCCCACATTTTTCTCTGCAATTTGATGAGTTGACTGATTTTGCAGATTGTGCGCAATGTGTGGTATTTGTTGCGCTTTGAAGCAGATGAGAGTATCAATGAGGACATTTTATTTTGCAAAGCACTTCCTGCGAACACTACTGGCCAGTATTTGTACGACACGTTTTTAGAAAGCAATCGCGACTACGAGATTGATTGGACAAAATGTATTGCTATTTGTAGCGATGGTGCTAAAGCTATGACTGGCAATCAAGGCGGGCTCATTGCGAAATTAAAATCAATAATGCCAAATGTTTCATTAACACACTGCTTTCTTCATAGGCAAGCTCTGGCAGCAAAGGTTTTATCTTCTGATTTGAATGATGTACTGAAAGAGGTTATCAAAGTTGTGAACTCTACTAATGGTAAATCTTTTCAAACACGACTGTTTAGAATCATTTGTGAAGACATGGGTTCTCTACATACAAATATCCTTAATCATACAGAGGTCAGATGGCTATCAAAAGGAAATGTATCACCATGAATTCTGGAACTAAAAGCTGAATTGTTATTGTTATTACAAGATCATAAATCTGAATATGTGAATTACTTTTGTGACCCTGTTTGGCTATTAAAATTAGCATTTCTCACTGATTTTTTAACCACCTAGATATTTTAAACAAGAGCATCCAAGGGAAAGAAGAAAATATTCTGTCGGTCAAGGATAAAATCAAAAGATTCCTCACAAAACTTCGTTTGGGGTCAACGTCTTTACAAAAATTAATGGATGATTCTTTCCCTTGCGTTCAGAAGATTGTTGAAGAACTTGCAACGGACCAATCGTTAGTAGTAAGTTCTCACATTCCTTGCATGATACAGAGCTCGCATGTTTTGGAAAAAAGATTATTAAGCTACTTTTCAGAACTGAACTCTGACGCTGACAATGGGCATAGATGGATACAAAATCCTTTTTTGGATATGTCAGTACAACTGGCTGATCTGACCACGAAGATGAAAGAAAATCTTATAGGTGATGTTGCTGCTGACGGCATGCTTAAAATGGAATTTAATTCGCAAAAGATTGACGTATTCTGGATGAAGAGAAAAGAAGAATATCCAGAGCTGGCAAGGGAAGCTTTGAGATTATTAGTGCAATTCGCCACTTCCTACCTATGTGAACTAACTTTCTCTTCAATGGTGAACATAAAAACTAAGAAGAGAAATATACTCCAATTAGAAAATGATTTGGTTATTGGCGTCTCAAAAATAGAACCACGATTCGACAAATTATTGAAAAATAAACAGGCACAGCCTTCTCACTGAAATTATTGTTGTCTCTTTAATGCAGTGTAGATGGTAGAAACTATATTTAAAAATAAACTTTTCTCTGAAATTGTTATATTTTTTTTGTAGTGTAGGACCTACACTTGTTTTTTACTTTACCTGGCTTGAGACCGCGACCCCCTCATAAAGTCTTTGCGAACCACAGGTCGAAAAACACTGGTATAGGGAATTGGCGTCTTTTGCCAAATACTGCGGAATTGTTCCTTTTAACAGGAAATAGCGCAGTTGTTCTTTAACAGGAAATATTGTATAGAAAATATGTTTTAGTGGTGAAATCCTTTTCCCATTATTTCTGAGAAGCGCGTGTTTCTTTCATGGATGAATCTTAAAAGGATACTCTACATATATTACTTTAAAGAAAAATTACCTTCATCCATGACTTTTTACATAATTTTTAGTAATCCAAACCAGTATCATTACATCATGTTATTGAGTGTACATTAATAGTTTTCACAACCCAAATTTATTTGTATTGGATGTATATGAATTCCGTTTTTTTCATTGGATTAATAATTAAATTATCTTTCAATTTATATCTAAATCCTTTTATTTAGAGAAAAGTAACATTTCCTATGAGCCTGCAAAGTTGAAAAATAATACATTTTTAAAAACTGTTCACAATTTCGACCACTGTTGTATATAATAAAAATATAACAGATTGGTTTTGTTTTAACAGCGAGTGAGGTACGTCTACAAGCCTTCAAATTGATGGATCAAAGTGGAACCTCCCCCCCCCCCTTTTAAAACCCTCCTAACAATAAAGAAAGGATGGCGGGTTGGGATTGGTGGATAGCGTTTAAAGAAGATACGGGCCCACTTTGAGGCAATCTGAAAATCTGTCCGTCAATAGGGCAGCGGCGAGTGATAAAAACGGAATAAAAGAGTTTTATGAAATTATGAGCACGACTTTGGAAAAAAATTATCTTAAAAGCGAGCCTACAAGAAACTGGAACTTGGATGAAAGTGGATTTTCATTTGTTACAAAACTATGGAAAGTGGTTTCTGCCTCCAAAAGGCAAAAAAAAAGGGTCTACCAGCAAACCTCAGCAGAACGTGAGGAAATAACTACAGTTCTTTTAACAATCAATGCTGCAGGACAAAGTGAAATGTATTTAGATATTTTCAAAGGACAACGGCTGGCGGACAACTTAAAAGTCAATTCTCTAGCAACTTAAATGGACAAAATTCTGAAATCTTTCTTCAATTCATATGTCATTTTGTGAAGGACTGTATTTTTTTAGAATCTCATTGTAGCCACAAGTCACCTGAAGTATTAAAGTTCAGTGAAGAGAATCAGATAATTTTTTTAACCTTCCTCTCTCACAATATTAATATCTTGCAGCCTTTGGATGTGTCTGTCTTTGAACCTATGAAGGAATTATTAAAAAACAAACAGAAGTAAACCCACTAGAAAAGATTTTATCCCTCTCTTTACGGAAGGTTTCCAAGAGACTGTCACAATGAAAAATATCAAAAGTGGTTTTCAACACAAACGAGAAGGCACTTCATGATCATGTCTAACAAACAACCTCAAGAGCAACAATTACTCGACATTACTAGTTCTATTAATTTTTTCAGGTTAAAGACAAAGAAGAAGCACTGCACAGAAAGCTCGACTGTTTGAAGGCACCGCAGTAACGACATCAAGCAATATCTTAAGTTATCCTGGGAGCAACAATGCAACAAGTTTTCAAAAACCAAAATGTTTGCTTACACCTAAGACATCATCAAGTGGAACAGTTTCAGTGAGACCAAAAAGGAAACAAGTGACATCTGAGAATTATGTGTGTCAAACTTGCCAAGGTCCCCTTATAGAAGATACAAATTATTGTTTCATGATAAATTCCAAGGTCTGACCCACTAACGAAGGAATTTTAAATGTCTAGGGTGCAGAGAATATTCTGATCAAAGATGGGAACTTTCACAAAATTATCATGTTTATATGGTTTGCCAATCCGTCTAGCCTGTTTTGAATCACTTTACTGTATTTACTTACTATTGCCAAATTACCCTGATAACCTGCCAAATTGGCCGAGTACATGTTTGTGTATTACAAATATTAATATAATATCTTAAGTTAAAAATGTAGTTTATATTTTAGTGTTAAATTGAAGAAGGTAAGGGTATGTTTATCTATGATATAGCTTCAAATTATGGTAAGAAAGCTTTTTTGACCATAGAATTTGTGAAAAACCATAAAATAGTGCCAAATTACATGAGTATCCCCTATTGAATTATTGACAGTCATTACAATAAACAATTCACATACCAAAAAGTTATCATATTTGAATTTACTTTCTCGACAATGTTAATTTTTTATAATGTATAATATTAATTTTTTAAACTATCACACGTTTATGTTTTAGGATATCTAGCCAATGCAATCATCAACATAATTCAACACAATGATTTCTGGAGTTCGACCCAACCGATTTTAAAAGAAAGATGTCAACCTCAATAATGTTCTCAATGATGAAGTCACAGTTTTATATATATATATATATTCTGGCTGGCACTTAAAAAAAGTTTAATTCTATTATTATTATTATTATTATTATGTTAAATTTTCAGATTTTCAATAACAAGGTTTCGTATAGCCCAATGAATTCCAAGACGTAGTGGAAAAGAATTATTATTATTACTATTACTACTAGCGTTTATAGGCGCGTCAACACAATAGGACATTAGACAAATGATTAAAAACACATTATAATACAAAGAGGGGAATAAAATAGTCACCATACACCTGCTACAAACAGCAAATAGGGACACTAACTTAAATAGACAATACAAACACATTAAAATGTAATAACCTTAATATCAAGTATTTACCGGTAAAGCCATTCTATAAGAGAGACTCTATTGGAGTTTAAAAATTCACCTGGCGTATAAAACTGAGTAAACATATGACTCCATCCGCACTGTCAGGTAATAAAAAACGAAGCTCACCTTCAAAATCAAGAGTCAAGCGGATAGGGGCTAGTTTGCGACACTCCACCAAAATGTGGTGCACACTAAGGGGAGCATCGCAAAACCCACACACTGGGGGTGGGTCCCCTCT